>PVJO010004482.1:0-109235 GCA_004026905.1 Hystrix cristata | reverse complement strand
TAAAAATGGCAAATAAATATATGAAAAAAATGTTCAACATCATTGGTCATTCGAGAGATGCAGATCAAAACAACACTAAGATACCATCTCACTTCAGAAAGAATAGCTATTATCAAGAAATCAACCAATAACAAGTGCTGGCGGGGCTGCGGGGAAGAAGGAACCCTCCTCCACTGTTGGTGGGAATGCAGACTGGTCCAACCACTGTGGAAATCAGTGTGGAGATTCCTCAGAAAACTACAACTAGAGGTTCCATTTGACCCGGCTATTCCTCTGCTGGGTATCTTCCCAGAAGAATTAAAATCATCATATCACAGTGATAAATGCACAACCACGTTCATAGCAGCACAATTTGTAATAGCTAAGTCTTGGAAACAACCTAGATGCCCAACAACTGATGAATGGCTAAAAAAGATGTGGTTTTTCTACACAATGGAGTACTACACCGCCATAAAAAAGGATAAACTAGAGTCATTTGTATGTAAATGGATGTTCCTGGAGAACATACTATTAAGTGAAATAAATCAGACACTTATCAGTACACATCGAATTGTTTCTCTGATATGAGAAACCATAAGTGTAAATAAGGACAAAGAGGTAGAATAGATATTATGTTTAAAAAAAAAAGAGAGAGATAGTATTCAAAAGAGAGGAGAACTAGATAGGGAAAAGGGGGATAAAGAAGGATGTTAAAAGAAAAGTAAGATGAAAGGGGAAAAAATGGTAAAGTGTAACTACACTTGTTGCAAATAGGGAGGGGAAAAAAAAGAGATATTATGTAAAAAAACAAAAGTATTCAAGAGAGAGGAGAACTACAGAGGGAGAAGGGGTAAAATAAGGAAGGGAAAAAGAAAAGAAAGGAGAAAGGGAAAAACGGTAAATAAACCTGCTGCAAATAGGGAGGGAGTGGGTGAACAGAAGGGAGGGGAGGGGAAGAGGGAGGAAAACCAGGATATATCATGTACAGGTACAAAATAACCATGTTGAATATGATCATTATGTATACAATGTACCAATACATGTTCTTGGTAAAAAAAAAAAATTTTTTTTAAATTAAAACACACAAAAAAAAGTGTGTTTTTTCTAACTAGGAAGAGTGCTTCTCTTCTTCTTAGGAATATTCACATTCTTATATTTTCCACTATATGCATATTAGACTGGTTAAAAAAAATTTTTTTAAACGGTCAAGACCAAGTGTTGGTGAGAATGAGTGGCAACTGGAGCCTCCACATGTCACCAGTGGGACTGCACAGGGGGACAGGCGTGGTGAAAAGCATGTGGGCAGTTTCTGATACAGTGAATGGACTTGCAATTGCTCATGGATTCATCATACTTAAACATCTACTGAAATTCTCTCTCATTTGTTTTGCACCTTCTACCAATTTAACCATAAATATTATTTTCTGTCTTCAGTGTTTCCTTATCCTAAGTAAATTTAAAGTTTTCTCACCTTGCAGGGAGCTAGCTTAGAGCGATATGTATAATACATCAAGAGATGACAACTGCAGGGGTTTTCTGCAAGCTACAGTTATGTAACCAACTATTATGGAATGCATTTTGCGTAATCAACTCAACTCACTATTTAAGATTTGTTCTTCTATTGTATTGATCTTTCTTCACATTCTTTTTTCTCACCCTTCTGCCCTTCTCTTCTGCACAGGCCAGTGATTCCTAATTCAAAGTGCCCATCAGAAACATACACAGACATTGTTATGAAGACAGACCTGGGCTCCACTGTTCCTGGTCTCAGCCAAAAACTGTGACATGCGCTCCGAGCATTTGTATGTTTAGAAACTCCACGTGTGAGGCTGATGTCCAGGACTCCCTGTTACATTCTAACAGAAGTAAAGTTTAGGCACAGGTGCCCCGCCCCGCCACACGCATTGACATCAGCTCTGCAAGAGTAAGCCTGTTGTGAACACGACTTGAATATGCTATTGACCTATTTTAAGTAAAAACTGACTTGGCTCAGGGAAGAAAAATACTGCCAGAGTATAAGAGATACAGAGTAACAGTACGTGACTCTTTCATTTACTACCATTTAGCACTTACACCCACATATTCATCTGCTTCTTAGTACTCGTGCATCTTTTCCCTTTTAATCAGCTTTTTATCTCGGTTTAGGACATTATCTGAAACAGAACAGATGATCAGTAATTTTTTATGTCTGTATCAATTCATTTACACTTGTTTTTATAAGCAATTTGTATATTTTAACTACTTGAGTATAATCTTACATAATTCTTTTGAATCTTTCTCCAAAACTGTGTGTGTACACGCAAAGCTGCAGGTGCAGTTCTGGTGTGGGAATTCTAAAATGAGCACTGCAAGAAAGCCGTGCTGCCAGCTAACCATGGACAACCGAAGAGGTTACGCCGCTCAGAATTCACAAAGCACGCTCTCTGCCCCTCGTGCTGCCCAGCCGCGCAGCCTACATGTCGACTTGAAAGAGCACTACAGCAGTCAGTACTATTTAATCAAAATTTTTAACCACTATTGTGAAAAAATCTTCTCCAATGACCAAAATTTTAAAGAAAATTAGCATTAAAAATAATACTATTAATTTTAATCTGGCTATCACTTTCGAATTTCACACAATGACATCCTGGACCTTGCGAAAGAGATGGAATGAAACAGGTAGAAAAAATTAAGTAAATATAAGTGAATGTCCTCAGAGTTAATTCATAAGGAGTCACCCCTATAAGCCAACAACAATGAATTGGTGTGAAGGGATACAGAAGCTGCTAGTATTTGGAGATGGACATACCATTTACTCAAAAGTAAGTTAGTAAATTGGTAAACGAACAAAAAACAGATTGAGTAGTAGAATAAATACAAATAAAAATCATAGTGTAATGAAAGATTGGACCAAAGGATTCTTCCAAAATTTAGTGCAAAAACACAAATGGGAAAGGAAAGAAAATAGATTATGAAAAGGAGACAAAAAATTATAAAATATGCCTGATAATACGTACATATATATCTACATATAAAATATGTGTGTATATATGTGTACAGATATATGTTAATGTTTACATCTTTATATATTCCATATATAGAAATTTGTACTTAATATATAATGTATACAAAAAATTACATTTCAAACAGCCATGAACCAACTTAAATGACTATGTTCTATGTTCTCATCTCTCATCTCACTCTCTCTGACATTAATTTGCTTTCTGATAAAAGGTGTTGATCCATAATAGTTGACAGAAAGTGCAGCAAAGAGCTGAGGAGGGAAATTAGCAGAAATATGAAAATGCAGATTTAATTACAGCACTGTTTTCCCCCAAGGAATTGGTAGAAAAAATAGAAAATAGTTATCAGTGAAAAGAGATTGGAGAAGCTTTTTTTTCCCTCACATTTTTGTAATCATATTAAACATCACTGCAACCAAGGAGCACTGCACAAGAAATTTTTTGGTAGTGACCTAAAAACTATGGCTAGCGTATCATGATTTCAAAGGACTTGAAGACAGTAGCATTCATTACTATTTGATACGAGAACATGTCTTCATATATAGACTATGCAATAAAACTAGCCAAAGCATTATATTTACCTCAGTGTTATTTTATCAAAAAAATTTTAAGTATTATAGAACAGGAAAGCAAGAAAAGTCCTCTTGCAATCTTGGATATTTGCCACTATGTCCTAGTGTGTCTAGCCAAGCATACTTATTTTAAAAACACCTTTAATTGCACACTCAACAATTGTAAGACCCCTGTACAAAGGATTTGAGAAGATAAATACTTTTCATATCATGATGGAAAGTAGTGGCAGTGTAGCTAGTAGAACAAGTGTTATGCTTGGGGGAAGCACTATCATACACGGTAATTAGTAGCACTGAACTCCTGGACCATAAATGTGATATTGGATAAGTCACTTAATCGTTCTATATTTCCGTGCTCTCATTGGTGGCATGTAAATATTAAGGAGAATTAATTTATGGGCAAGTTTTACAGTTGAATTACAGAATGTGTACAAAATATTACTCATATAATAAATTTTAAATAAACATTTAATGATGATGGAGCTCGTGGTAACATTACAACCTTCAATGAGTTTACCAATATTTGAGTTGATCAAATCATGTAGTCTAGATTCTACTGAGAATCCAGCTTAGTTTAAGAAGTACACATTCTCCTCTTAGCAACGTAAGATTGAATTTGCTTTGCTGTCACTATATTCTATTTATTTGGCCCTATCAACTTGAAAAAAATCCTTAAACTTTTTTAGAGAATAGCTAGAGATTGAATTAAATGTGTTTCCCTTAAATGGATTAAATTGAATGTTATAATTAATAGCTTTCTTCTTGGCTAATTATCATAGTTAATGGCTTTTACTTTTAAAAGTCCTTTTTAGCAGTTAATCTGCATATGGAAACATTTTACCATGGAAGTCACAAACTGAATTGTGCTCACATCTATCAGATTTACAGAAAAAGTTTACATCATTCTTAATACACCCAGCAGGGATGAGTATAGTGTGTATATGTGACTTCTCTTTGTGTTTTAATAATTACAATAAAGAACACCTGAGACCTTCTATGGTGGTTCACAATTCCCTTTTTCAGATATTAAATAAGAGTGACACAGTTCTGTATTCAAGCCCCTTCATTCAGGATTTTTCTGGGAAAAAAATAGCTCATGTGAACAACATGCTGGAAATCTACTGACTTTCTAGATAAGGAAAAACAAACATGTATTTCTGGGGTTAGTGGACTAAATGCCACTTTAATAAGGGGAAAAGAAGACAATCGAGCAGTACATAAAAAAATCACATTATAGGCCTGAGGTCAAATCAGAGATTAAAAAGTGATATTTAAGTCAAAGTCTTAAGTGAGATCATAGGAAAAGAGTATGCTACAGCTTTGCGATTATGTGCTGAGTAAATTTGAGGAGATAAAAGAATAAAGAACTAGCTTTTGCTTACAGTGATCACTAACATACTCTATGTTTTTATTAAATGGTAGCTCTCCTAGTCTGTTTGTACTGCTGCAACAAAATATTTGACTAAATAATTTATAAAAAAGAGAAACTTATTTCCTAATTTCTGGATGCTGGGAAATCCAAAGTTAAGGCACTGCCACTTTAGTGTCTGGTTAAGGTCCTAGTTTCTACTGCCTCTAGAGAGGATGAAATGTTCTCCCACAGCAGATAGGGCAGGGGAGATGAACTTGTCCTCAGAAATGCTTCTAAAAATTTCTAATCTTTTTTGAGAAAGGCTGAGTCATTTCACCTTTTAAAAGCCACATCTCTAATATGGTTACATTGAGGAAATTTTCCAACATGAATTTCAGAGGCAACCCCCTTATTCAAACCATACCAAAAACTATTATTAATCACAGTACAATCTTATAATTTCAAAATGTCCACAAATTCTTTTAATACTTTTCCCTTCAAGAGGTAAATCTTGACTAGCCTCCCCCTGAATGTGACTAGACTTAGTATTTTACTTTTAATAATGGGCAGAATAAGGTTGAAATGCTGATTGCATTTTAATGACTAGGACATAGAAGGCATCTTTGTGTTTTTGCAGTTTCCTCTGCCTACTCTTTGTTTAGATCACTCATTCTAGGAAAAGGTAACCGCAGTGTCACAAGCATCATTATGGAAAGGTTTGGTCAGCAATCATGTGAGTGGTTCTAAAGTGGAGCACACAGCTCCGGTTAGACCAAGTTCAGCCTCCTCATAGATGTAGTCCAGGCTTGAATGAAATTGCAATAGATCTCCTTGCCAAGAAACACTCAGTTAAGCCATTCCTCAATTATTCTGAGTTGTGAAATTTATAAGTTGTTATATAGCAATAAATAACTAATACATGCTACTGCTGTATTATTTGGTAAAGAGTTGAACATATATTTTCTTTTATCATACAATGCTCTGATATGTGAGATAATAATGAAATATTAATTCAAATGAGGTTAGCATTAGGATTTCCTGATTTCTAGAACATCGCAATCATCCTATTCCTAAAAACACTGCTGTTTAGAAATCTGGGGACAATATACGTATAAAAACTAGAATGCAGGGGTTGGGGATTTAGCTCAGTGGTAGAGCACTTGCCAAGCAAGTGTGAGACCCTGAGTTTGATCCCCAGCACCAAAAAAAAAAAAAAAAAAAGAATGCAAATGCTTTAGAGGACTATAAAAGTCCAGGACTTTATAAAAAACTGATGTGTTTACTTCAGCTTGCCAACTTTTCCTTGGTAACAGAAAAAAAAAAATCAAATGTTTTAAAGTGGAAGAAAAGTACAGGCTATCCAATCCAATGACCCACAGAAATTGCTTCCACAGCATTCCTGACATATTATAAATATGGCTTCTTTCATAATTCCTTTGATGGAGAAATAGTCTATTTTTTACAGCACAACTAAAATTTAGAAACCTCAGTTTTTAGATTCTTGAGAGGCTATACTCTCTTTTTCCCCTTTGGACATACTTTGGCAATCTGGAACAAAATAGAACAAATCTAGCATCTAAACTGTTCAAATTTTGGTAAAACTAACATATCATCTACTAATTTTAGCAGAAGTGTGTGAAGTGAACATTGTAAAGAACTTGACAAATGTATATTCCTAAAAGGGAGAACAAAACTGAAGAATTACAAATAAATCTAGGCATTTTCATATGTAGTACTTAGAGAACTAAGAGCTGGAAATCAAAATTCATGGCTTTTTAGACCATAACGTCCTGTCTTTTACTTCTAGATCTTAGCCCAAATTACATATAAACATCCAACATTAAAGTCTCCAAAGAACATGTTCCTTCTATATAATTTTCTCTGAACCTCTGATATTATAGGTCAGACTCGTAATGGTAAATGAGAGTAATTCATTTTGACAAGGAAAATAAGTTCTTAAATGTATCATCAACTCTACTTTCAAACCCTTATGACTGACCAGGGACAACTTACATGCTTTTCCATTATAATTACAATGAAAATGATTAAATGACCCCTAATCATATCATCAATAAATATCCTGAGTTAACTCATATAAAGATATTAAATGTTTAATAGGATAAGTGACCAGTGATAAATTTTGGACTTAAACCATTATAACATTTGATTTGCTTAGTATGTATTCTAAAGAAAAGAAGGCAACCACTCACGTGACAAGCTTGATTAGTTCACAAAGAACAAAGTCAACACTAATTTTAGTAAAACCTAATTTTAATCAAGCAACATCATTTTCACTCATCATCTTTCGGTTTTAATCATGGTTTTCACTTGAATGCTGAACAAAAAATGATTGCTAATTTTGAAGGTTAATATAAAGAGTTATCATACTACGTTTATGCCCATCGCTATGTAAACACCACAAATTCCTCACAGTGCTTAAATATTATACCTGAGACTATTTTTGGATACACTTAGGTGACTCTGTGTTTGTAAAACCATATCACATCTGTACATACACACAATGACAAGGGACTACATGAAATCAGAGTATATTATGCCTCATGTGCTAGCAAGGGTCATATGAGGACATCATTTCAATGAAATTATGAAATTATCCAGCATAAAAATATTAGTATAAATGGTGATAACCAATAATCAAAAATACAAATCCCTGCATCTTTTATCCTAAAGGTTAGAAGTACTATTTATAAACCACTAATTCATCATTGGCCTATATGCAATAACCAATTGATTTATAGAGTATTTGATAATAATGTACTTAACATGTGGTTATCCTTTTGACCGTGAACGATATGTTTAATGTACTCCATTTAAAAATCCATGCCTTTAATGTTATCATATCAAAAATATTTTGTTCTGTGTTATTTTGGATTGTGACAAAGTGTAAAATAAAATATCCTCTGCTTGTCTGGTCAAAGAATACACAAGAAACTTTATAGAGCTCTAGATGTATCTTCAATTTCAGGGCAAAATGCCTGAACCATACATCCACACAACCACACATGCACACAAAGAAACACTTGCACATTTGGTGGCTGCACTGTGGTTAATTTTATACAACTTCTACAATAGTTACCAGAGTTTGACTCAGCATTCGGAGTAACCACCTGGCAGTCCTTCTAATCCTCTACCTCCACAAAACTTCTTGAACTCCATTTACAGGCTCAGTTCTGGTTTGTTGAAGTGATCCTGGCACTGCATAAGAGGTTTTTAAGCACATAAAAAGTAATACTCTTGTTCATAAATTTTTTCCCTACCTTGAGAACATACTTTTAAGTGAAATAAATCAGACACTCGTGCGTACACATCAAATTGTTTCTCTGATATGAGAACCATAACTGTAAATAAGGACAAAGAGGTGTAATAGATATTATATAAAAGGAAGATAATATACAAAGGAGAGGAGCACTAGAAAGAGAGAAGGGGGAAAAGCAGAAAGGCAACAAAGGAAAGAAAAGGGAAAGGGAAAATATGGAAAATTATGAATAAACCTGCTGTAAATAGAGAGGGAGGGAACAGAGGGGAGGGGTGCGGAAGAGGGGGGAGAACCAAGATGCATCATGTACAGGTACAAAACAAATGTGATGAATGTGATCATTATATGTAAAACGTACCAATACATGTTCTTGATTTAAAATTTTAAAAAAAGTAATACTCTTGGACTCAAAGCTATTTCTTGTTCAGCACTGGGTATTGAACCCAGGGCCTCCCGTGTGCTGGGCAAGCATTCTACCAGTGAGATACATTGCCAACCCCCTTTACATTTTATTTTGAAACAGGGTCTTGCTTAGCTGTAAATACTGACTGGAAACTAATGATCCTCCTGCCTCAGCCTCCCAAGTAGCTGGGGTTACAGGTGTGTGTCACTGTACCAGACATTTCTACCTTTTGTAGTCACAGAAATATTTCACTTATACCTACCTGGTTTATTAAATGCCTGTTAAAGCAATGAGTAGTCTGTACCTATCTGTTAATTTCTCAGAAGGCTCCATATTAAATATTGAGAACTCTGTCAGTTGTTGAGTCTTATGACTCAAACAGGGATAACTTTCACTATTTCATTACATTTTCTCTCTTGGAAGGGACCCAAAGGCATAGTTACAAGAAAATTGCTCTCAAACATTTTTATTTCATAGTTCCTACCATAAAGTTCATTGTTCTGAAGTATTTTCTCTTCTCACCAGGCTTCCAAGTTGATTATATAAACATTATTTCTAAAGTGCGGAAAGGAAAGGTAGACATTGGGACAAATAAAACAGAAGGCCTAAGGAAATATTCATAATACTGACTTGATTCTTTAAAAATAAATGTGTACTAAAGATCCAAACCCTGATGGAATAAGCACACTGTTATCTATGGTATATAATATAAGATAATTTGGAAAATGTTTAAAAAATCATTAAATGTCATATGTAAATATCTCATTTTCTGAAAGATTCATAATGAATGATCTTTAATTCATTTAAATTATCTTTAAATTTCTTCAACTGTTTTATGAAAAGATAGTTTATTTTATTTGTTTCAAAATAGAACCCTATGGAGAAAACCATGTCCCTGGTTACGGAAAAATATGATTCATATATTTATCAAGATTCTATAATTAGCAAAAGATTGATAATTGCAGAATAAAATACACAACTGAAAAACACTTAAATGATTAGTGTTATTCCACTTTAATAGTCCATTTACGTGTGGTCTATTTAAAACAGCAGTCGATTCTTGTCATTCACAGTAGTTTTATAGTCACTGCATGGGATTAGCAAGTCTTGAATCATGGCTTCTCCAGGCAATACTAAGCTAGCTTTCTGTGATCACTGGGTCACAATTTTTCCATCGACCAATCAATATGGACCCTTCTTCTATGCGTTTTTGTTTAAAGATACCTTACTTAATACGTAATGCTGAGTCACTAAATCAACATTGAATTCACAGCCAACAGCACAGTTTGTACCTGAATAGAGCTTGTATATACACATATTTTTCTTCATGTTACATCATATCCTTCTTGTCCTCAGGAACATTAAGCAGTCCTTCAGGGCTACACTTGGGGACCATTACAGTGAAGTCACACACACACACAAAAAAAAGCACAAAAATGTTTAAAATGTGGCACTAAATAGGCTGCAAAAAGAATACTTGTTCATAGTGTGAGGGTTGAAACAAGCTATTGTTGCCTTGTTGGCCTGGGTTGGGAGTGTATATACAGGCAACTCAAATTTTTTGCCACTCTGTGCATGTCACAAATGCCCATAACAGTGCCAAATTTATTGATTTTGAGGTTATGAATAAATTATAACAAGTGGTAGAATTCACAAATATAGAATCTGAGAATAATGAGAATTGATTATATGTAATCTAAATGATTGATACACCTCACTTAGAATACATTTCAAGTCATTACTTTGAAATTAGATCATCATAATTTTTCTCTGACCTCTAAACTCTGTTAATATATTCCTGGCAATGCATTTTCTATTTCACCAGTCATTGTTTATCTCTCTTAACAGCACACCAGTAAATCCACCAATCTCAACTGCACACCAGTGACATAGCATTATATAACTGTGCTCAAACTTAATATTTCCCATTTTGTTGTTCAAGTTTCCAAATCCAATTATCTCTTTCAAATACATTCAACTTTCTGCCATTTTGAAGGGTTTTCTTGACCTGCCATGTATTTATTATTCATTTTCTTTCTGTGTTATTTTCAGATTTTGTGTAAATTATGTATGCCCAATGACATAGCTTTATTCCCCTATCAGTCACAGTTCTCTAAAAAATTTAGCTATTTTATCCAGCAACCAATTAATACTGCATTCTTCACTGACCCCAAAAACCTCTTTCCTATACAACCCAATTGTTTTGTCTTAGGTCTCATTAAACACGAATACTCTTCATTCCTCTCTGATAGTTTGACTGTTTCGTGCCTCAGGGTTCTCTTACTTGGTTGACATTGTGAAAAGTTTCCCTTCTTCTTCCTTGCTATCTGTATGTATTTTTAAAGACCAGGGATATTCAAACATTATGACTACAACCCACATTAAGAAATATATATTTTATGTTGTCATTTGCTATAAGCACATTCACACACACAGAAACCAGAAAATATTTGAAAAAATAATTTACAAAATAATCCCCTTTATGAATTGAAGACCACTCTAATATTACTTAATAGACCACTCTATTAAATTCCTTCTCTCTTTTTAAAAATAAGGTTTTGCTCCAAAATGCTCTTTATGCTCTTAAGTCATCCCTCTGATATGCCATTCAGTGCTTTTCCTTGACTTAAAGAGGTGCCTAAATATTGCCAAAATATAATATGAAAAAATTATGAATTACAGGCATAGAGTTTTTACTAAGATTGAAAAAGAGAAATTAACTGAAGAACATGTAGTTTTAAAAAGACTAAACTGCAGCCACCTACTTCTATTAACAAAATGCTGACAAAATATTGAAAAACATCAATGAACAATTGAGTTATGTGACATATTTTCAGTGATACTCAGGAAATTTTAAAATCATTGATCTATCTCTAGGAAACAAGCCATTATATCTATTTTAAAATTTTAAAAATTGAACAAAAGAGTTCTGTGATTTTGGAGTACTATTTTAAGATTTAGATACAAATCTATAAGAAACCAACTTTAATGACATAAACTCCGAACACTACCTAATTTTTAGAATAGAGTCCCTAAACTCTTCTTGAGAGTTATTTCTACTGAGCAAATAACTCTGAGTTTGAATTTAAGAACAAAATCAGAAAACCCATACACTTGGGAACCGATTTCTCTCTACCTAGTGGTAAAGTAAATATTAGACAAAAAAAGAGAGCCCACAGGACAAACAAGTTAAATCCATTAGGAAGTTGAATCAACAATTGTTTTAGCTTATTCGTACTGACATTTTGTAGATTTTTCATACCAATTACTATGCAAAATTCTATTTCCATAATTTTACAATGAAAGAATGGAATCCTTCATAAGACCTTATCTCTTGATGGCCTTACACTTTGATCACTAATACAGTAAATTTATTTATCCTTTTAATCCTTACTTAAAGGATAGATATAAAGCTAAATATCATCTAAAAGCAAGTGGTTAAAAAAAAAAACTTCTGTTTAACCTACTTTATGGTTTTAAAAATATGATTAAGAAAGCTATTTCTATATTAGCAATATTACAATTGAATCTAGAAAACAATTATTAAATGAGCTTTCAATAGACAAGTTATCAATGAATACTATGAATTTAGAAACATATAAAATAGAAGATTAATTAAGCAAATTCTGTTGAAATCAGACTTCAATTTTCTACTCGAATGAGGGATTTTCTATTGGTGTCAAAATTTTTGTTAATCCAGCCATTTTGGATAAAAATGTTTTTGAAATCTCTTGTGTCCACCTATAATTTCTTAAGAATGAAGGAAGTATATTTGATCATGTGTGGATAATCTGGAATATGGTAACTTCTTTTGCTAGAGTTAAGGTCTCAGGACTTGTAACATTCTTTGTGATTTTCACCCGTATAATGAGAGTGGCCTACTGGTATTCTTTTATTTCTGTATTTGTTGATTGTAGGGTTTGTTTTTCTTCTGTAGGGTTATTTTGGCAGGGTTTTTTTTTTTTTTTCAGTTTCTTTATATCTTATATTCATTCTATTGTTTCTCATGTCTGCCAAATGTTTGAATAGTTTTCCTGCCATCTCTCCTAATTTGTTGCCCAAGAGAGCACTTAGATTGCATATCAAAGGAAAGTGAGCAAGCTCTCCCAGAGGAACAAATTGTCTGTGTCATGATCTAAGCACATCACCACTGCTACAAGAACGTTGCAGCGTCTAGGAAAGAGTCTAATTCTACTTGTTCCTGCTTAGATGCCAAATATTTGTGTATCTAAATATTTCAGTTTTAAGAAATACCTTTTGCAAGTTGCCTCATTTATTTTTTCACCGTGACACTTTCAGTTCTTAATCATGTGTTTTGTTTTGTTTTGTTTTTTGGTTCAGCACATAGAAATAGGTGCATCCCTAGAGATCTTCGTAACTGTGTGGCTTGACATGACTACAGTCAGGCAGCCCCTGACATCTTTGATTTTCTTGTTGGATTGCACGGTGTTCAGATTCCTTTGTCAGGGAGAAGTGCATTACGAGTAATTCAAACACACTTTGAGCACGAGTGTTTTGACAAAATTTGAAAACATCTTGTACTTAGAGATCGTGGTTATTGATCTAAATGATAAACCCTTCAAGAGTCCCAGCAATGAAAACATTGATGTCTTACATATGCACCAGTGTTAACAGACTCAATCCTCATACAATATTTTTTAAAGCATGAGTGCATACGTCATCTTCTTGCTTCCATTTCTTTGACCTCTTTAGCAGCTGCACAGAACTTAGTGTAGATTTCATGCAGGCATTCCTTACAGCTGGTGCAGGTTTGTTCCAGACCACCACAATACAGTGAACATCACAAGACAGCAAGTCACATGAATTCATTAGCATTCCAACACATACGTTTACACTGTGGTCTATTCAGTGTAAAATAATATTATGTCTAAAAAATGTGAATACCTTATTGCTCAGGAATATAGCAACCATCCGAGCCTATACCAGTCTGTAATCTTTTGTCTACAGAGGATCTTGCCTCAAAATTGATGGCTACAGACTGTTCAGGAAGGTGGTTGCTGAAAGTGGTTGTTGTGGCAATTTCTTAAAATAAGACAATAAAAGTTGCCACATCAATTGACTCTCCCTTTTGCAAAAGATTTCTGTGTTTCAGAGAATGATATTTGACAACATCTGACCACATTAGAACTTCTTTTAAAATTGGAATCTATCCCCGCAAATCCTGCCATTGTTTAATCAGTTTATGTAACATTCTTTGTTGCCGTCTCAACAGTGGTCACAGCATCATTACCAGGAGTAGACTCCAACTCAAGAAACAACTTTCTGTTTATCTATTATTGTATCACGAGATTAAAGAAATTCAGCCACATGGTAAATGAGCACTTTTACTTCTAGTCCTCTTGCTACTTCTAACACATATGTGGTTATTCGTCTACTGAAGTATTGAATCCCTTGTGCCAGTTAAATTTAATTGGATTAAGAGACTTCTGGAGGAGGATTAGGTATGTGGTGCTGTAGTTATTAGTGGATCAATCCACTGATGTCCATAGCTGAATGTGCTGTTAGGAGGCAGGGCCCAGTTGGAGGGGACGGGTCACTGGAGACATGACCTCAGAGACTGTATCTCTTGCGGGACTTCCAGCCCCTCCCTGTGCTCTGCTTCCTGGCCAAGTGAAGTGAGCAGCTTTGTTCCATCATGCCTTTCTGCCATGATATTTCTGCTTTGGAGTCAGCTAGCCATGGACTGAAACCTCAGAAACAATGAGCCACATGAACTCCCTCTTCCTTTAAATTGTGCATGTCAGGTGTTTTGTTCCAGAAATGGGAAAGCTGAATACTATTCCCCTCAAAGTTCTCCATGAGGGCTGTAAACAAATTCTTCCCAATTCTGGTCAATGTTGAGATTTTAACCTCCCGCCATGAGTCACAAGTGTACTTAATAGCATCTAGAATGGTAAAGCCTTTCCAGAAGGAGTACAGTTTATCTTTCCCAGGTCCATCAAAGGTCTGTGGTAGCTATGGTTTCAAGAAGTACATTTCTTAAATACCAAGACTTGAAATTTGAATAATTCCTTGATCTGTGGAATGTAAATGTTGTGTTATCAGTCATGAACATAATATTAATCCCATAGTATTCCACAATTAGACCTCTTGAGTAAACAGGTTCATTGTCAACAGGAGGACTATTTTGAAAGAATTTTTTTTTTCTGAGCAGTGGGTCTCAATAGTGGGATTAAAATATTCAATAAACTGTGTTGTAAGCAGATGTGCTGTCATACAGGTTTTGCTGTTCCACTTACATAACACAGGCAAAGTAGATTTAGTATAATTCTTAAGAGTTCTAGGATTTGGGGAATGGTAAATGAACACTGACTTCAACCTAAAGTCACCAAGCTACATTAGCCCCTAACAAGAGGGTCAGTGTCTCCTTCGAAGTGTTGAAACTGGGCATTGACTTCTCCTCTGTAACTATGAAAGTTCCACAGGGCTTTTTCTTCCAGTTTCATCCACACTGAAAATCAGTTGCTTAATGAAGCCAGAAATGATCTGAGCCGGATCATCGGATAATTTACAGCAGTTTCTACATCAGCTCCTGCTGCTTCACCTTGTACTTTATGTTACAGAGATGAAATCTTTCCTTAATCTCATGAACCAACCTTTTCAAGCTCCAAGCTTCCTTCTGCAGCTTTCTTTCCTCTCACAGCCTTCACAGCACTGAAAATGTGGGGCCTTGTTCTGTAGTAGGCTTTGGCATACACAGATGATATGGCTGGTTTGATCTTCTATCACATTCAGACTGCAAAAGCTTTTTCCTTGTCAGAACTAAGCCCATTTTGCTCTCTTACCATGTGTGTGCTCACTGAAGTAGCACTTTTAATTTCCTTTGGAGGCTTTTCCTTTGCATTTTCATCTTGGCTAACTGTTTAGCCCAAGAGGCGTGGCATTAGGCCTACTGGCTTTTTGGGTGGCTGGGTACTGAGTATTGAACCCAGGAGTTCACATGGCCCCAGCCCCTTCCAAGTTTACTTTTTGAGAGAGGCTCTCACTAAGTTGTCTAGGCTGTATTTAAACTTTCAGTCTTCTGTCTCAGCCTCTCGGAGTGGTGGGATTATGGGCATGAGCAACCACACCTGGCTCCTATCTAGGCTTTTGACATGCCTTCCTCCTTAAACTTAATCATTTCTAGCTTTTGATTTAAAGTGAAAGACATGTGAGTTTTCCTTTCAGTTGACCACTTAGAAGACATTTGAGGGTTATTAATTGGCCTAATTTCAGTATTGTGTCTCAAGGAATAGAGAGGCTTGAGGAGAGACAGAAAATGAAGAGTGAAAGGCCATTTGATGGAGCAGTCAGAACACACACATTGATCAATTTTGCCTACTTATGTAGGCATGATCTATGTTGCTTTAAAATAATTACAATATTAACATGAAAGACCATTCATCATAGATCATTATCATGGATATAATAATGAAAAGGTTTGAAATACTGTGAGACTTACCCAAAGTGTGACACAGAGACACAAAGTAACACAGTAACCCATACTGCTGTAAAAAATAGAAAAGTCATGCTGGAAAAGTCATTCTGCCAAAAGACATACAGGATAGGATGCCAAGTAAGCACGAAAAAAAAATAAAAAGCAAGGACAAATGCAAAGCACACACAAAATAAAACAAAATATGTACATACTCATTCATACTCATGAGAATCTGACAGCAAGAAAACGTCCTTAATTGAATACCATTATTACCTTATAGAAAGCATTTCCTTCCCCTATTTCCTGCATTGTTAAGCTCATACTTAAATACCACAAAAAAGCATCTTTATTTTAAACATTCACAATGTGGTCACGGATATATTCATTAATTCAATAAATACCTATTGAGAACTTTCTAGGTGCTACACACTGAGGTAGACACCAGATTTATAGGACAAGTAAGACAGACTTGGTCATCTCAGAGACCGGATACTCTCCAGGGACATGCGAATAAGATCCGCAAGACATGGTTTCTACCGTACTGCATGTTGCTTTATCCCTGGCATGAACACCATGAGATTGAGTGTTGCTTTGTCTCTGTCTCCCAAGTGAAGTTCCTGCAGCTCATTTTCAGCTCACAAATTCTGGAATTTTTCTATGAGAGCATCAGTACCAAACTACTCATTAGAGCTAATTACCAAATGCCAGCACGTGGGACTAGCTCATCTATTTGGTTTTACTTTGAAAGAATTTTAGCCATCTCTTTGAGATATATTTCTCCAACAAATATTAGTGTTGGGAAAAGCTTCCAAAACAAATTTCAAATGATTTCTCATCTTGATTTCCAGGTCTGTATCACCTTATATCTGCTTCTAGATCATCACTCCATCTTACATTTCTCCTGCCACTCCAAATACTCATTTTAATTAGAGTTGTATTTTCTTCCTAGTCCTTTCCATTAATTCCTTTGGAAATAAAAGGTCCTCAGCCATTTTTATTTAGGTTCCACTATTTCCTTTCCCGAAAAATGACTTCTGTTGTAATAGAAGTTCAAGCATTTTTATGTGTTTATACAAAAGTTTTCCTTTGCTATTTTGATCCAGTGATCACTCATGCCTTAGTGACCTAATTTTTCTTGACAATGGTTCTCCATCCTTTTCCCATGTAAGATGGTATGTGTTGGAGGCTTTGTCAAGAGGCCTAAAATTGAGAAACTTCTCTTTTATATGTACTTTATACTGGATTGACCAGAAACCAGTGCCTAAGGCATAGATCCACTTGCCATTCTATAAAGAAATGCAATCCCAGACAACAGGGATGAGGGATGAAGCAAATGAAATGGGGCAAGAGAAAGAGATATTATTTGAAAGCTTTATCAAAGTGCTCAGAGCTAAATGAGACTGCGATCTTATGAGTAGCCACGAAAACATCATCTTAGGAAATTCCATCTAGAAGGGAAAAGGGAAATTTTTTTTTATCTACAATGTTCTAATCCAGATTTCAAGAAAGCAGAATTAGACTCCCCACCTTGATAAAGGTAAAATCACAGTGCTTAAGATCATGTTTCTATGGGAAACAAAATCTATCACATCTTCCTACAAGGCTGCACACTTCATAAACATGGGAAGTCATTATTAATCCATATGACACTGTTCAAGACCAGGAGGTCCAGGTGATTTGTTTACAGCTACGCAGATGCTAAGACTCATCTAGAGATGACTGACAATTGGCCTAAACTATGACTGAACAGTATTAACGGTGGAATACAATTTTTTCATTAAATACTGTTAGAAGAATAAGGTTGTTTAGTGACCAATACGGCATTACTGGGGACCTGGTAATGTAGTTTTATAAGTCCCTTCTGTAAGTTTATTATTAATTTGTGACTTTGGACAAGTCTTCTACCAGCTGAATTTAATAAAAGATGAAAATATCTGCACAAACTCAGAGTGTGCTATGAGAGTTTTTGTTCCACTGTTGAAGCCTGTTAAATGTCTGCCTAGTAATTGTTATAAAAGTGATTACACTGGTGACCACAACAGTGATTCTTGGTATCAAAAGGATTACTTTCATTTTCTCTGAACTTAATTTTTGTACTTCTCATAATTTCCCTCCATGTTATCAAGAGTTCCAGCAAGTTCTCAAGCAGCTTCCAATATTTAACCTAATTTCCCTATGCAGAATGATTATTTTCTATATCAGGGGGAAAGCAAATAGATGAGAATAAGTGAATAACGTTTTTGAGATATTCAGCAATATATTCTCTTTGCTGAAGATGCTACTATCCATGGAAGTTCAGAAAAAAACAGTTGTCCAAAAATGGAAAATATTTGTGGTAGCATCTCATTTTAAAAATAATTACTTCCTATTCCTTCATATTTATTACTTCCCTTACTCAGAAGGGTTTTGGTATTAAGTTTGGAATACGCAACAAGATTAGTGAAAAAGCAAATAACCCCAACCTTATTATTTTCAAACCCTTCTTTCACATAAAATTAAATATACTCTCCTCCCTCATTATACCAAATTTGTTAATAACAATATTAATAATAACAAAACTAAAAAGTCACAAATTGGATCACCAAGCCTTCTTGTTTGCTCTAGGTACTTGTGTGTTATATATCAAGAACCATCTTAGTGACTATGATGTTCTTCCACATTCTATATAAAGCTCTGGGACAATTTATAATATAAAAGCTGTTGGAGCACAAGCTAGTATCAGTATGTTACATGTCTTCATTAAAGAGAAAGATAATGGTTTCTTTAAATTTACCACTATTACATGGTGGTACCTTAGAGTTTTATCTTATCACTCTGCACAAGAGCTCAAAATGTTTTCAATTACATGATCTCATTTTATCCCTAATATTTCTTAGGCAAGAAAGACACAGCACTTCTTCTTGATTTAATACAGGAGAGACGTGAAGCACAGAGAGAAGGAGCAACTTTGTGGCAATGGACCACAACATGTATATCCATTCTGGTCTCTAGAGCAGGGGGCCCCAAAAGACTGGACCACATTGCAAGAGGGGAGCACCAAGCCAGCAAAGCTTCACCTACATTGAGAATCACTCCCCATGGCTTGCATTACAGCCTGGGCTCCATCTCCTGTCAGATCAGCAGTGGCATTTCCTTCTCCTGGGAATGAGAAGCCTACTGTGAACTGCCCATGTGAGGAATCCAGATTGCAAGATTCTTATGAGAATCTACTGCCTGATGATCTGACAGGGAGCTGAGGTGGGATGCTAGTGCTAAGGAATGTAATTATTACGTATCATGAACATATAGTAATAAAAAAGAAACTAAACTACTATCCTTCCTCCCAGTCAGTAGGGAAGAAAATTGTTTTCCAAGAAACCAGTCATTGGTGCCTAAAACTTTGGGAACCACTGCTCTAGAGAACACTAATCAGTACAAACATGATAGAAGAACCCATACTATTACTTAAAGTCAAATGGAAATTAAAACTGACACATTCGATAATTACTTCAAAGTAAATTAAAGAGGGATTACCAGCTCCTTTTAAGAATTGAGCGCGCGCGCGCACACACACACACACACACACACACAAACACACAGAGCTGATTGTAGATGTTAGAAATTGAAAAACCATCAACGTGCAATATTTATGTTATACAAAAATCCTAATGCAAAGTTTGCCTGGTAAAGCTCTTAATTAGAAGTTTAAATTGTACAATATATGTAGTTGGAGAATTGACAGAAATGTTCTTCTTTAAAGGGCGCGATATGTCTTGACACAATCAGTGAAAAGTGCTTTAAAAAATATTCTAAGAGAAATGCAAATTAAAACAACATTGAGATTCTACCTGGCTCCAGAAAGAATGGCCATCACCAAGAAATCAAATAGTATCCAATGCTGGAAAGGCTGAGGGGAAAAGGAATCTTTCTACATTTTTTGTAGGCATGTGGACTAGTAAAACCACTATGGAAATCAGTATGGAGATTCCTCAAAACACTAACACAAGAAATTCCACTTGACTCAGTTATTTCCATTCTAGGTATCTTCCAGGAAGAATTAAAAACATCATATAACCATGATACATCCATACCCATGTTTAGAGCAGTGCAATACATAATAGCAACATATTGGAAGTGGCCTATATGCCCATCAACAT
The DNA here is from genome assembly GCA_004026905.1 of Hystrix cristata. Taxonomy (NCBI): domain Eukaryota; kingdom Metazoa; phylum Chordata; class Mammalia; order Rodentia; family Hystricidae; genus Hystrix; species Hystrix cristata. Next base: position 89,077 of record PVJO010004482.1, on the reverse strand, counting down.
ATAGAAAAGGTGGTACTTAGACACAATGGGTACTGCTCTACCACAAAGATACACTTAGATCATTTGTAGGAAAATGGATGTACTTTGAGACCATAATGTTAAGTGAAATAAATCAGACACACAAGCTTAAATATCACATGGTTTCTCTTATATGAGAAATCCAAAATCCAAATAAAGAGCAAAATAAAAAAAATAGACAATATTAAATAGGGAGATAGATCTTTTGCAAAAGGGAAGGAGACCATTAGATACAGGAATGGGGAAGGGAAGGGGGGAAGGGAATGAAAAAAGAATTAAGAGGTGTTATGTATATGTACTAACTTCCCACAAGAAATGTAATCATTATGTACTATAAATATGTACCAGTGAAAATAAAAATTAAAAAAAAAATTCTCAGATACCTATAAGTTTACCTGTTAGACAACAAAGCTAAGTAATATTGGCTATTATAATATTTTCTGTATCACATAAAAATAGAGAGCAGTTAGTTAACAGCTTGTTTTTTCTTTTTAAAAATCAAATAATACATTTCAGTTAAAATTGTAAAGAATCTTTTAGCAAAGTAAAGAATTAAACCACTGCTAAAATATCACTGAATATATATGACACTAAAATCAAGAAATTTCTAATTTTGTAAGATAATTACTCAGAAATAAATATTTTCTATAAATTACCAATAATTAAAATCTGTCCTCTTCTATAATATATTTTACTGAATGAGAAACACGGTTGTACATATATTGCTTAACAAATATCTCAAGTGAACAATATTTTTGTGAAAGAAAAAAGTGAATTCTTCTAAGATGTTTGACTTGAGGACTAAGGACATAGGTTAGTGGTGGGACATTTGTCTACCATGTTCTAGGACATTGTCTGATCCTCAGAACTGTGAGGGGAAAAAAATCTTTGACTTAACATTAACAGTTATGAGATGCAACTGGTTAAATACTTTTAAATATAAATTCAAACTGAAAGCTTTTTATAAACAGTGAGTGGCAAATGTTGACACTATTCTCATTTTACACAAGTCTACTACATCAAGAACTGCCTATCTTTTTATAACTGTATTCATTCATTCTGCTCCCATAAATTTCCTGGAATATTCTTGGGAACCACATGGGAACTGACTAAATCAACACATGTCCACTTACTTATTCGACAAATAATTATGAAGTACCAAATTAAAAGCTTTATTTACAATCTTATACAAAAATGAAGATACAGATTCTACTGCCCAGGAACGTAAGGACCAATAGGGAAAGAACATGTGTCACTAACATAAGGCAGAAAGTGGTGAGACAGACCGAGAGGTGAAGTGAGAATGCAGATGAAAACTGGACTGGCTGAAGTTGCCAGCAGGAGGAAAGGGTCTGAGCTTAAAAAAATTAAAAAATAAAAAATAAAAAAATAGGTTTGGCTTGGTCATGTGGACAAAAAGACAAGGACATTTTGGGTTTGGAGCTGGAAAGAGTACAAATAATGACTCCAAGGGGAAAAAAAATTAGGGTTGGTATCAGAATCAAAGAAGTTGGTATTACAGGAGAGAAAGATTTGCAAAAATATTTGTTATAAAGAGAGAAAGAGACGTGACTTGACACCTTGTTTTTGAGGTTTAGAACCTAAAACAATGTAAGCATTAAGGAAATACTGAAATTTATTAGGGTAGTTTTGAGTAAGACAATATTTCAGGAAATTTTTTCTAAAAATGAGTAAGAACTATTTAAGAAGGAAAGAGCCAGGGGCCAGGAAGAACAATAAGCACCAGTATGAAATGATCTGTGCACTTACAGATCCTGACCCACAATACAGAGAAATTCAAAGAAAAAGTTGATAGGAATTCATGGATTTGTCATGGGAATCAAGAAAATGAGCAAACTTAAAAAAAAATGCTGATGATTTGATGAGTGGATGTAGCTTATAGCTGCTGAAATGGAAAACAAAAAATAGAAAATTTAGACCTTTCTCTCAGAAATCAGGGAGGAAAGTGTTGGTCACACACAGTTCTAAGCACATTTCTTGTGTTACCACATTCTGCCTCCAAACGGAGGGTGAAACTGAGGCAAGAGAAGGAATCTGCTCAAGATCACTTCTTCTAGTGTATCGAGGAAAGACAATCAGTTCCATTTGTATTATACTAATTTAAGAAAAAGGTGTAAAATTGAGATAATGGTGTTTAGTACTAAGTTTGGAGCTCTAAGGAGAGAACAGATACAAGACATATGGAGTCAGTCAGCACAGTTTAGGTCATTAAATTGCAGAACATCAGTGGAGAAAACGGTGCATTAAAACTAAACGGTGACCAAGAGACAGAGGGAGAGAGGCAAGTAAGGGGATGAAAAAAGAATTCACATTTTTTATGTACATGTACCAACTCCACACAAAGAATATAATCATTATGTACCTCAAACATGTACCAATGAAAATAAAAGTTCAGAAAAGGGTGCCAGGCAGTGGCACATGCCCGAAATCCCTGCATTTGGAACACAGAGGCAGGAGGATCACAAATCTAAGTCTAACCTAGGCTACTTAGCAAGATCTTGTCTCAAAATAAATAATAAATAAATAAAGATCTGAGGCTGTAGCTTAGTGTGAATGTTCTGATATTCCATAAAATCCCCGGTACTGCATAAAAACAAAAACAACAAAGAGTGACATGAGATAGTCAAAGGACACAGAAGGCAACTACTTTTATAAGTAGATATTTAAATGAAGTATGATATCTTACAGATCTTCATTTGTTATCAGATTTTAGAATTTTTTCCTTATAAAATCAAGATATAAGTTGTACTGAATTTGCCAAATATAAAAGATAAACTCTAAAACTGCATGATATAGACCGAATAGTTTCACTATTATTTTGTTTTGCTTTTGTTAATTTCATTGGTACATTTTGGATATACATAGTAATCACATTCATTATAGGGAATTTGTGTCTCTTTATAATATATCTTGATTCTTCTTTTTTCCTCCAATCCCCTGCCCTCCCTTCAACTCCTAGTCCCCTCCTTATTTACAAAAGCTTCGTTTCCATTTTTCCTTCTATTCTCTTTTCTTCTTTCTCCTTCCTTCTTTTCCTGTTCCCCCTTCCCTTGTTCCCTTCCAATTTGAGCATTTTCAATCTCTGTGGATAAGCTGAGAAATAAATCTAGAGAAAAAATTCTAACTTAATTTTCCATATCAAGGTTTCTTAATTAATAAACCTAACATCACATACACTATACTAATAAATTATGTGGCATTTTTAATTATTTGAAATTTTACTTCTTATCCCAGAGTCATTCTAGTTTAATTTTTCATCTAGATAAAAAATATTGAAAATACTTGAATTATATCCTTTGCTACAGTCATTTACTAGATCCACAACAGTGGCCAAAAAATATATTGCTATAATCAATTATTAAAAGCATATTGCTTTAACACTTATAATGATTGCCAATGTGCTTGTCACTATAGAAGTTTAAATACATAGTATAAGCTTCACACCCTCCTTTGGTCTGTGTTAATGTTTCTGAAATGTATCTTGCTAGCAAAACCTATTTGAGTTTGTTCTTTGCTCACTATGGCATAGAAAGTCATCTGTTCCATAGTTTCTAGGCACAATACCACTTCAAAAACAGAGCAGATAATTTCATTTACCAAATTCAAACTCACAATATTTTGCCTATATTTTATGAGATGTTAATTAGAGAAAAAATATAATGTAAGCGATGAGGTCGAGAACATTTGAGGATGCTTATGTGTAGTGAAATACACTGTTTGCCCTGGCAGACTTCCATTCTTGGCACTTCTCCTAGTCAAATCTTGCACTTGCCCACACATGACAAATTTTAACTTCAAGCCAAGAGGAAATTCACGTGGAAACAATGATTATGTTTAGAGCACTAAATAGTTGTTTTACAGAATGTGTAAATGGATCTGGTTTGACAGTCTGGATACAGGGTTGATGGTAAAGGCAAATTACATCACATAGTAGTGACAGAATGAATTTTTTTTATCACAGAGTTCTTTATAATTCACAGTGATTTTGAAAAATTCAAGACCCAGTTCAAACTGGACAACTTCTGAATTGTTTTTCCACCCCTTCCAACACAGTTCCAACATAATCCTATGACACAACACAGTACAGCTGTGTGCTAATTAATACAGTCTCAGTGGAGTAGAAATCAACCTAGAAAGGAAAAGCATACATTTCAACCAACAAAATAGTAAACTGATAATTCATTGATTAGTTTTATTTAAAAAAAAATGCCAAAACAGCGTGTGTGTGTGTGTGTGTGTGTGTGTGTGTGTGTGTGAAGGAGTCAACTCAGGACCTTCATACTGAGCTACAGCCTCAGTTTTTTTTATTTTTTTATTTTGAGACAGGGTCTTTCAAAGTCACTAAGTGGACCATGCTGGGCTGGAATATATGATCCTCCTGTCTCAGCCTCGCGGAGTATTGGTAATTGAAGGGGTGTGTCACCATGCCTAGTTCAAAGTCAGTGGATTTTATAAATTATTTTATTTGGTTGTTTTAAAAAATCAGTAATTTTCATTTTAGATAAAACATCTCAAAATAAAGGGGTGGAGGAGAAAAATTCTCAAACCATTTTCAGAGATAAATAACATGCCTACTAATACTAAAACCAATTAGATATTTTTTAAAATCTGCCTATACATGGATGCAAAACAAAAATCCTGGAAGAGATGATTAGCCTCTATAATTTAAGTAATGTAACGAAAAGAGTTTGCTATGTAATTAAATATGACTCCAACTTCAACCATTGGTATTATAAGTAACTCTAAGTCTAAGGCTTATAAGAAAATTGAACATATGTTGATTTTGTGCATATATATAAAAATCAGCAGTAGTGATCCCAGGGAAAGGGCAGGGAGGCAGGCCCCAGCAGCCAGCCTCAGATACCCTGGGAGCCAGGGCAGACACTGCCCCGTATATCCTCATCCCGGGCCTCCCTCGCCTGCATTGAGTTTTTCTCAGTACTGGGGGGACTCAGTGCCTGGATTTCAGTCAGAGAGCCAGTCCAACCGGGAAGACAAACACCTGAGAAAATCTGCACCACCAAGAGGAATCCACAAATTTACCTATGTAGAAAATTTAGACATAATAAGATGAATCGATCAGTATTAATTTATTAAAATAAATTACCCTCAGAAAAAGAAGGAAAATGTTACAGGAGGAAATTTAAAAAAAGAATCTAACAGTAAAAAGAAAATGGATAAAAGATAACACTGTTCAAAGACAAATCCTGCAAATGACAAATCCAGTAAATGAGAAATATAAATTGTAAAGTTCCAAAATCTACCTTTAGGAGTACTAGAAGGAGAATAAGAGATAATATAAGTGACAATGTAAGTTAAGCTGCATTTGAAAGCATAGAGCCTGGGACTTTTCCAGAGCTGTGGGAGAAGAGACAACAGCCAAGTTCTCCAACGGAAAAAGTTTACTGAGTGATGAAAAGGATGAAACAAAACAATAGGGAACACAATAATACAGTCAAGATGAAACATGACAATAATGAGGGTAAGAAAATACCTGAAAGAATTCAAATAGAAATGATTGGTTTCACTAAAATGAAAAAAACATAATACTACATTCTTGTGGTTTGTAAAATTAAATGAAGAATTACTGAAACATTATCTTGAAAATACTGTGGGAAAATAAATCTAGAAATTTCTAGAAGTACAACTTTCATTCGAGAGAGATGGGCTCTGTGCAGGCATTTTCAGGTTTTTCAGTGAAGCCATTTTCATTGAAGACTAAGAAAACAGATCACTTAAAAAAAAAAGAAAATAGATCACTCACTTAAGATTTTTGAAGTAACAAGAAAAAAATTAAGAAAGAAATATAAGATGAAAAATACTAAATGAATAGATAAAGTCTATTATAATATTTAAGTAATTACATTATACAAAATGGTTTAATAACAAGTCAGAACTGAAATGCCATACAAAAAGGAGACAAGTATTGTAGTACATATGGAAAAAAGACAAACTATTTAATATACTTAGTATATTGATTTGTTTGGAGGAAGAAATAAACAGTGATTAAAGCTAGGTTTTATACATATATAGTATAAATATACATGTGATTAATTTTGTATTAAAATTGTGAGCATATTCCTAGCACTTATTCTTGAGAAACAAAAATTTACGTGTACAGAGCAATATATAAACAAAGGTTTGTATTTTTAATTAACAAAGGCCCAAATGGGAAAGAACCCAACAACTTCAAGGAGTGAATGCACAAACAAAATCTGGGACATCCATATAACTGAAAACTATTCACACTGAAATAGAACACACTAGGAGCATCCAAAGTTGCAACACTAAGGTGAAATGACAATCTCCAAAATCTACATACTGCATGATTCCATTTAGATAACATCCTTGTAAAAACACATCTGTAGAGACAGAAATCAGATTAGTGACTATCAGGGTGGGATATGAGCTGGTCGTACTGAGGATAGAGCAATTCCGTATTCAACTGCAGTGGTGAATATATAAATCTACACTTGTGATAAATGTCACAGAACTATACACACATGTAAAAGTGAAATGAGCAAAAACTAGTACCAGTGCCAATTTGGAGATATATACAATAGTTATGTAAAATGTTGTCAGAGAAAATTGAGTTATAGGACATGAATATCTTTGTACTGTTTTTGTAACATCCATCAGTCTGTAACTATTTCAAAATACAAAGTTTTTTTAAAAATAATAATTAGCTATAGCCCCTAAATTAATAGGAATAATTATAACTGCCAAGCCAGTGAAGACTAAAATGCAGTGGTCACGGAGCTGGGGATAGAGCTCAATGGTAAAGTACTTGCCTAGCAGGCACAAGACCTTTAGTTTGATTGCACAGAAAAAATAAGAAGTACCCCAAATAAGAAAACAATGATTTAATAAAAGGCAAGAAAAATGAAAAAAAAATCAAAGAATAAGTAAACAAGCACAAAAGAAAAAATAATAGAAGTTCAAACTCATTAATAACACCATGCATGAAAATGAGATATATTCACCAATTTAAAAGATAGAGACTATCAGAGATAACAAGATCCAGCTTATATTACTTATAACAAAAAGATAATGAAGATATGGGCAACTTCTGCATTCGTGAACTGACTATAATGGTATAAAGGCCACTATTTTTCTGAGCAATAATTTGATCATATATTTGAAGGATCAAAGTTTCCATAACCATAAGAATGTATTCTTGTGAAGTAGTCTAGAAGAAGAAAAACTTATACATAGACTGTTCATCATATAATATTTAGAAAAATTGGAAACATTACAAGCACTAATTAGAAGATAAATCATTAGTCACAATTACAAGGCAGTTGCTCAGTGAAACTCTAAAATGGGATACAGACATGAAAGATTATTCATTTGAAATATAAACATGAACATATTTACTCCATGTAACTGTTTACTTTATCTTAATATTTTTAAAAAGTAATTGGATGATTTATCTTGCATTTCATACAAACATAATAAATTTTGTAGGTTAGAGTTTCATTTTGATATGACTATTACAAACCTTGGAGTTATATTGGAGGCCAAACCACATGAATAACATTAGGTAATGTGTTACGTTAAATTGCAGGTTTCTTTTTGTGCTTTTCTTTTTAGTTCCCAACACATTTGTTTTATATTTTACTAGGTCAAACTTCGTAACTGACTGCCACAGAAAAAATTTAGTGTGATCTAATAACTAGTTGTAAGGTGACAAATATTTCTGAAAAAAACACAGTATAAGGATAAACAAAATATACATATGAAAACATTAAATATGTAATATATGATATATAACAGTATTAAAATGATTAAATGTTTAATATAATGCAGACATGAAAACTGTAACAAAATTGTGCATACAGATGAGTTCTGAAGATAAATAACAATTCTTTTTAAGGTAGAAAAATATTTTTCTAATTTCTATGCTGTTATGTTTTGAATAATAAAACGAAGTGCCAGAGTGACAGCAAGAAATAGAACCAGGGAGTAAGCAAGAGAGAAGAAATTTTAAAGAAAGGAACCCAGACTCAAAACAAGTAAGTCACATCTCATTAGGAGCTGGGATTCCTGGGTCCCAGTTTCTGCTTCACACTGAGAGGTGTGGCACCCTCTTGCTCAGCCAAAGCTTTCACCACATTCCATGCTTTGGATTGTAGTTTTATTTTATCATTGAGTTTCCGAGTTCTTCTCCAGTGAATGCAATTGTTCAAATGAGTTTCTCCCATGTGTAAAGAATTACAATATCAAAGAAATGTACTTCAGGACTCATGTTTTGATCATTTTATGCAGACATTTTAAAACACATTTTCATTTTGAGTATCAAAATAAAGTAAATCTCTTTGATTGTAAATATCTATTCAAATAATACTTGAATTTATTTTTCATCATTCTTAAGGCTCACTTTTTAATAGCCTTGGTTTGATTATCCTAGAGAATTTTTATTTTTAGAGTCTAGGACTTTTATTCATGAAAAATAATGATATTTCAGAATTATAGAGGCAAATGTCTTCTTTTGAGACTTGAATTCAGTATTTATATGCCAGCCTAAACTTGATTATAAAATCGTGCATACAGTTTTTGAAAGTCTATTTATCATTTACAAATACGTCAATTAGTTAATTCATTTTTAAAAAGCAAACAAAAACCTACTGAAGACCTCCTATACAAAAAGTACCACAGTTACACTACTTAAAGGTGAAAGTAGGCACTTTGCCTGTAAAAGGTTTAGTAATAAGCAGTAAATCTGTATCAACTGAGTTCACTGAGCCTAATCTTCCATAGTGAAGAGGGTGCCCATGCTTCTCTCAACTTTATTCTACCACAATACTTCACCAGCTCATCAACACTGCCTGTTCTGCAATGATTAACTCAAGAGGACATTCCATGCAGTGTAGGAATATATCAATACAGTTGTTTGCACTAATCAGTTTTTTTATTTCTTTGGGAATAGTGAAGCTATGTGACCTGCAAAGCAGGTGTATGTGCATAAATTTTCTGTCACTTGAAACAGGTGTATGGGCAAAACTTCTGACATCTAAAGAGATTTGGTCATTTTAAAGTGGCCATGAGGTTTAAGAGGCCACTTTCTTTGTTCTTTGGAGGTAAGCTAAAACATTTCCAGCTGCCATTCTATAATTTTTATAGCCTACAGTTATTGCTATCACTACAAACTGCCACAGAGGAAATCTCTGCTGCTCAAACTTGACTACTGGAAACCCCTATTCCATGATGGTTGAATCTAGAGTAGGTTGAGTATCGATAGTTTTTGAAATATCTTCAAGAAATTTTTTTTATTTTTTTTTAATTTTTAGTTTTCTGAGACAGGGTCTCACTATGAAGTCCAGGTTGATCTTGCACTCATTATGTAGTCCAGGCTAACCTCGAACTTGTGGCACTCTTCCTGCCTCTGGCTCCCGAGTGCTGGGATTACAGGCGTGGACCATCACGCCCAGCCAAGTAATTTTAATAAATAAACAGTGATGAGAACCAGGGAACTAGTTGTAAGGAAATTATTTTCAAGAAATGTGGAGATAATTATTTCCTTCTTTATGTTAAAAAAATGTAATAAATGTTTATTTCTTCTACTAACTCAGAGTGATCAGCCCTTTTATCTTCATATGAGTTCATAGGTGTCATAAGCACAGACATCACTTTTAATATCACACTTGTGTGCTCTTACTGCTCACAAAACTCCAGGCACTTTCACCATATAAACCTCCATAATAATGAGACTACAGGGCTCAATGAATTGCTTTGTTCTGAAGTAACATTAGACAAAATAAGAGGTTATAAAATAAATCTGCCACTGACATGTCCTTTAAAACATCTTACATTTCGTTTAATCTTTGGCTCATTCTTCACTTAAGAAAATGGTAAACTAACTCTCCACCCTTTTCTATCTCTCTCTAGTTAGCGCAGTTTTACCAGCAATGGTTCTAGCTGACGACATAACCACCACAGGTGACTCAGTGCCTCGCAATGGATATTCCTCTTGACTAGTCTAACAAGACACACAGCTGAAGTCAGCAAAACCAGACTGATAACTTCATTCACACTGTTTCTTCAGAGACTTACGGAGTTGACTTCTGTGACTTTATGGGTTGAACAGTGTCCCTGCAAAATTCATAGTACTCCCAACACCAGAGAATGTGGCCTGATTTGGAAATTACAGATGTAATTAGTGAAGATAAGGTGTTGGGGGCTCTAATCTACTATTCTGTGTCTTTACTAAAGAAAGACAATGGACACAGAGAGAGACACAAAGAGATTGAGTCGGGAAAGTTGAGGCAGAAGAAACATAACCCTAGAGAAATAAAGCAATGAGCCCAAGAAGGAAGTTAAAACGGGTGGCCGTGTGTTTTGAATGGAAACAAAACCACATTTGATACTTGCAAAAGAAAGAAAACAGAAAAATATGTATGAAAGATTAAACTCTTTTTAATTCTTTTTATTCTAATACTTCTAAAATGAAAAAAAGTATCCAATATTAGAATGAAGCAGCTTAACTACAATAAAAAATTTATTGAACATTAAAAACTCTTTTTCATACCTGAGTAATACAAGCAAGTCTTTACTTTTATTCTTCCTTTCTACTGATCAGGAAACTAAGGGATAGAAAGTTAGTGTCAAAACTGAGATACGAGATCCACTGCCATCATTTTCCAAACTTTACCACTATTGTGAGGCTCAGAGCTGCTCTTAAATCCAGTTTTAACACTGCAGAAATATTTCTGCTTATGATTTTTTCATAGCTTTGCATTTGATAAATTATCAATTACCACTTCATGTGTTATATTGTTTTCACCCACAATCACAACAGAATATATTATCATGCTCCTTCTGGATATCTCACTCTTAATATGGGGTGTAAGTCTGTGATTTTGTCTTAATTTTAAATATTAACATGAGGTATGTAATTCAGAATTTGATTAAAAACTATTCTAGATAAAACTGTATATTAATGTCCTACAAATTGGAAATAGCAAAAACAGTAGAACAGAGGAATAACATTATTTATTTCAAACCTAGCTAAAATTGTGCAAAGTAATGTATATAAAACTTGTTCCAAGAAGGTATAGGATTTTCATATGACATATGACACAGACTCTCCTGGGTTCTTTGTTGAAAAAGATCTGCAAATTTAGAATATATCCTTCAAAGTGGATAAGGACTATATCTAGCTAATAAATATCAAGCACTTTATATTTGGAAATGAACATTGTGCAGCATATATTTAAGTTATATTAAACAAAAAAACTGCTTAGAAGTATACATCTGATAGAATCATGTTTTAACTTACTGCTCACCACTCCTCATTCTTTGTATTCATATTAATATTCCAAATCCGTAGTGTGGTCTCCAGTGTCCGGGGTGAGGTGACACCTGCTGAATTCTTCTGCCTCATTTAATGTCTTTCTCTTTCTTTACTCTGATCCAACAACTCTGACTTGTTTTTTTTGTTTTTGGTTTTTGTTTGTTTGTTACTGAGGACCAAATCCAGGGCTTGCACATGCCAAGCAAGGAAGACAAGTGCTCTACCACTGATGCACTACCCCTGGGCAGCCCTGGCTATACTGACATGTTGTGTTCCTAGACCAAGCCAAGAACTTCCCAGATTCACACTTTTACACTTACTCTTCCTCACTCCTAGACCATTTTTCTGCTACCAAATTACTAATCATCTATCCTAATTCAGTTGAAATAAAACTGGTACAGCGAAGCCTTTTTAACTGCCTCTCCTCTCCAACTAAATTAGGAAGAACTATATGATCACATAGTATCTAATTGCACTCATAATTTTTAAATAACAGGAAAGTTTCATGGTTTAACTTCTGGCTCCAACACAAGACTGTCATTTCAGGAAGGTGGGGAGCAGGTCTGTTTTCATTCCTGCACAGAGTCAAAAGAGTGTCTTGCATATGAACACTGAGACAGACACACAAGCCAAGGGCTATTTGTTTAAACAAAACAGTGAGAATTTGTTTTAGCCTTAATCAGTTATGTTCTAATCTAACACAATAACATGGACAAAAGCAATTTTTAATAGAATCAGCCAATAAGATACGCAAATCACAGATTTTTCTGCCTGTTAGCTGAGCAACAATAGAGATAAGATACTAGTTCAATTCCACTATTTAAGAAACATGTATTAAGAGCAAAATACATGCTTAACAGTGAATAAATTGCTAAGGTCTAGTAGAGGGTGGGGTGAAATGATGTACACATCACAAGTATTTTGGAATTTAAAAATCTATGAAGAATCAAGACAGACACAAATATCCAACATAGAAACAGATTGGATATAATAAGACAGCTAGAGTAACACTTAAGATAAAATTGTATAGAAGGAAGAGTAATTTCTATTATAGAGATCATAGAAGACAGTATATTTTAAACTCAGAATAAAATATAAGAATAAGATATATTCTGAGTATATGTGATTCCTTCTAAAGTGGCTCCCAATAATCTCTACCTCCTGCTGTTCAGGTTCTTATAAAACTCCTTTACAGATTTTAGTAATTTGCTTCTAGTGAATACAACATAGCAAATACTAGTTAGAGTCACTTCTAAGATTAGGTTAAAAAGCACTGTGACTTCCTTATTGCTTGAACTCTCTCTTCCTCTCCTGTTCTTGGATAAGCCAGCCACCACGTTGTGAACTGCCCACTGGAAAGGTCCATGTAGCTAGAAATTGAAGATTGCCTCTGACCAATAACCAGGGAGAAACTGAGGTTGTTAAGGATCGTGTAAATGAGCTTGAAGAGGATCGATCCCCAGTCAGACTTTCAGATGACTGCAGTATCCACTGACTTCTTGTGTCACAATGGAAAGAAAAAAAGGGGATGAAGAAAAAGGTGAGGAAAAGAGAAGAATTCTCTAAGAGCCATAGACTCAGTGAAAGTGTAAACTGGAAATGAAAAAGTAAACAAGCCAGGCATGGTGGCACAGACTCAGCTACTTCTCAGGTCCAGGCAGGAGGGTCACTTGAGCCCACGAGTTCAAGTCCAGCTGGGAAACAAGCTAAGATCCTATCTCAAAAATAAGTGAATAAAAAAAAATAAGTGAATAAATAAAACTTTATGAAGAAAGTCAGTAAGTAAATTTTCTTATGGTCTCATCTCTGAGTGAAGGGAGAAAATGCCCCCTGTGGAATTTGTAACCAGAGTCTAGCTCTCAAACTGTTTTCATCACGAAACTGACACTACGCGGCTCCCAAACCTACAAGCTGAGAATTTAATTTAAAGCAATTTCTGGTCGGTGACAGTCCATAAGCACCTGATAGAAATGAAATAAATCTTTTCTGGAAAAACAGCCCATCAAACCAAGCATCCAAGAAATCCTGTAGATCATGTTTCAGAGACCACCAGCCTTCAAGATACAAATCATAAAATGCATGGTAACACTGGGAAATAAGAGCTACCTAAATATGGCCATGAATTCAGACTTTAAAAAGACTTCGAGTGTTTGTATTATTAGGCATAATTTATAAAAGGCATATATTTATGTGGTTAAAACAATAAAAGAGGACTCAAAAGTAGTCTGGGTAAGGAATAGGAAAATTCTGCTAGATGACCAACTTCTAACACCACTACTGGTAACATTTAAGTCTGAAAATTCTGTTGCCAACGTCTTTCTCCACACACATTGTACCAGGCGGAGTTTGCCCCTGAAAGAAATTCAGATGAGAGCTGGGGTGGGGTGGATGGAGAGGAGGGCTTTAGAGTCAGCATGTGCGGGGATTAGACATGGCAGGTTAGGTCAATGTGATGATTCAGGCAGACCACTTTATAAACTCCAACTGTCAGTCTGTTTGAGATGTAGACTTCAGAAATCCTCATAAACTGGTTTTGTGCCTAGACTCTGGCCTTTCAGGCTAAGATTGCTGATAAAAAACAGAACTCTTCCAATCTTCCCGAGTTGCTTTCCCTGTAGTCTTTTCCCTTAGCTTTTCCAATAATGCATAAGCCCCTCGTTATTGTATTTCTATTACTGGAATATGTAGAATGGCTGCTGTTTTCCTAATCCAACACTGACTGATATTAAAATTTAAAAGGTTATCCAGAAAGATATGAAAAGGAGCCACATGTTGATATTCTTTAAATGAAAACATAATACTTTCTTGGACCAGGATGGTTATCATGGGCCAACTCTGAATGTTATTTGAAGGAACAGGCAATACCTGGATTACTTGAGGAGAGTTGATGTTTAACAGGAGAAAACTTGGGGGTGACAGGGGAGTTCAAAAATTTTTGTTAAGTCTTAGAAGTCTATTATCATGTACTATTTTTTTTACTCATTACCATTTCATAATAACGTTGGATTTATGTTCATGAAGGGAGATTTTAGTTTACTATTCTTATCTTACCTTAACGTGCATATTATAGTACTATCATAACATTAGTTGGGCTGTGTGCCCCATTTTCTTATCTCTGGAAGAGTTCCTGCAAGAATAAAATTAAACATTCTTCACAAGTTTGCTAGAAATCTCCTGTAAAATTGTCCGAGCTGCCTGGGTTTGATCTTTGTCTTTAGTTTTCCTTTTTGGATCAGGAAAGGGAAATTTAACCTGCTATTTTAAAATGAGAATCTATCACTCATTGGATTTTACATTTTTCCATGAGTCAGTCTGGGCACGTTACTTTTTCATTCATTGGTTCTTTTCTTTAAACTTTTTTGTAATAGCATCCTAAATGGTCGCTCTGCTTCTGTTCTGGACCTTACAATCTATTCTCAGGACAGAGGCCAGAGTGCTTATTTAAAACAGAAAGATTATGCCACCTCTCTTGTCCTGCAACTTCATATAGTTTCTCCTGGTATTTATAGTAAAGGTAAAATCTTTACAGTGGCCCAGGAGACTTTCCCCATCTGCCATCCATGTGCTCTCTGGTCTGATCTTCTAATCTAATCTTCCTGTTGGCTGATTTTGCTACAATTATGCCAGCCTTCCTGAGGGTCCATAAGAACTGTACTCAAGATACTCCATTGTTGCTGTTTTTACCTTTTGAGTAAATATAAAGAAGAGTTTCTGTGACCTTTGCTAGTACACATAGCCAAAACACACAGACATTAGGAAGGAAAATGCATATATGACTAGGTTACCACATAAAGCATTTGTTTTGGTGATATTGTCAAGTGACAAGACAAATCCTAAGTTAATACTTGCAACATACATAATGCATGAATGAAAATGCACTCTGAATACATGGTGTGTTTAAATTCTCAAACTCAATAAAGGAAAAAAGATGAAAAGATGAGCAAAATACATAAATGAAAAGGAAAAAAGAAATAACTAGTAACATATGAAATAAAGCTCACTTCCACAAATGAGAAGCACCAATTAAAACCACCTTGCTATAATTTCTTACATCTGCCAGCCTGCTAAAAGCTAAACAGTATAAAAGTAACTATCGTGAACAAGGATGTGAAGTAACAGAAACGATTATCCATTGCTGGTGACAGTGTCAACTGATACAGGCATTTTACAGCATACTGCATTATAAAATAAAGCTGTAAATTTCGATATGTGGTGATTCGGTAGTTTCACTACTGATATTTACCCAAGAGAAAAATACGCACGTGCACCAGGAGACAAATACAACAGGCACACATCCTTGTTCATAATAACAAAAAAGAAAAGAAAGGAAAACCACTCAATCATTCACCAAAGTAAATCAAGTAAAAATAAATTGTGCTTGAACAATAAAATAATAAATAACCATTAAAATGAATCAACTATAACTATATATATGAAAATGAAGAAATCTTCTAAACCTATTGAAAGTAGCAAGCAGGTGAAAAAGAACATATATATGTATGTATATGTATATATGATGTATATATGTATATATAGATCCAAAAACATGCAAAAATAAAGAAACGACTTATTTAGGAATTGATTAACATATAAAACTATAAGAAAATCAATGAAAAGGTAAAAATGGTCTCAGTGGTCCTGAGCAGTTGAGGGGATTTCAGTTGGAAAGAAATCTATATTGTTTTATGTTTAAGACAGGTAAGGTGTACACTATCATATGTTATAGTACCATTTTTAAACTTAGATTTAGATTTAAACTTAGATTTAGACATAGATTTATGTCAGACATTTTGTAAGTATTAAATATCATAGCATAAAAAATGAGAAGATAAGATTTAGGGGAAATCTTTAAAAGAACACAATCGAGAAAATGCTAATCTAGCTGAGTGTTAGCATATTGTGTAGCTATTTTCTTCAGTATACCTGTGTGATACAAAGTGGTGCATGCATATTTTTAATTCTGTCCAAATGTCTATGAAGAACTTCTAAAATATACTATACTAAACAAAGGAACCAAAATATTTGCTTCTACCTTAGTGGGAAATGTATTTTGAATATTTGTATTTCAAGTTTTATATAGTAGACGTGTTGCATTTGAGACTCACAGAAAAATAAAGTTAATGATTTTATAAGATTCTTACTACACAACAATCAGAAATTGGAAACTATCTATGGCAAGACATAAAATTTACTTTTTTAGCTACAAGGGAAAATGTGGCTTCCTCAGAAAACTAATTTCCATCATATACAGAGTCTTAGAAACGATTCAAGTGACTGATCTTAAACTGGGCTATTATTACAACTTCACAGTAAAATTTCTATAGTAAAACAGACATATATTTCACTGGTCATAGCAATTAAAATTTAATGAAAGTTTATTGTTGGTGTTACCAGTCAGAAAATTTCTGAGGAAATTCCTTGGAAACAAAAACAAGAACTGCATAGAATGATACTATAATAAGAAAAGAAAAGGAAAAAAAAAGGTAAGTAAGAACTATTCCAATTTTTTTTAAGGAATTAACAAATTAAAATGTTCTTAAAAGAAACCAACAAATCAATATTCAGTTCATACTGCCAAATTGCAGGCAATATATCAAAGACCCCTGGCTTCCCGCCATTCACTTTTTAAGCACAATCTTTACAATACTGAGGAAACTGTCTTAGGCAATAAATCACAAAGTTAAATTTATCTATACTACAATTAACTTGACAGTGATGTTAAATCGTTTTCTACTGAAAGAAACAAGTGTCTCATTTATTAAGGTTCTACTCTATTTGGAGTTTGTCCATGTTGGAGAGCACGTCTTACTTCACATATACATGCAGCGCAGCTATGGCTTCAGCTAGTGAAGATGATGACTCATAGGGCCTTATTATTTATATCTTCCTTTTTTGCTTTAGCAAGTAGTAAGTAAAATATCTATTATCAAAATTCCTTAAACTTTCCACATTTCCCTGAATAATGAACAAAGTAGTATTTAGATCTTCAGTAAATCTAGGATGATTTCTTCCTTTTCTTAATGAGACAGTATTGATCACCCAGGAAAAAATATTATACATGAGGAAATCACCTTGAAAGCTACGTTAGATGTGAAAAGACCATCCCCAAATTTCCTGATGTTCATGTTTGTGCAACCGAAGAACCCCGGGATTGAATATGTTTGAAATATCACTGTTTGGCCAGAATTTACTAAGTCTGTATATGACATTCAGTGTGTGCTTCAGAGTCTGAGGCATAGACACCATTCTGAAAGTTATAAAAATATGATAGGACGTAAAGCTAATTTGATTTAATGTAAATACTGTGTGTGTCAACAAAGAATTCCATGAAGAGAGATGGAGAGTAAAAAGAATGAGTCATTCATTACGTCAAAAGTTTAAAATTATAGAAAATGACTCGGATATGATTCTCCTGGAAAGTTTAGTCTTCTAACTCTGTTACTGCTGCATAGACTGTGACATCCAGTTTATTACCCTCCTGCTTCTAACACCAAGCTAACTGACTTACAGTAAGTTACCAGTCTGAAAGACTTAGCACCATTACAGATATTTTTATTTTACTCTAACATTAGAATAGTCCCTCAGTGAGGAAAAAGTTAAAAATCCCCCTGGATAAGTGTTACTAATTAATGATGATGGTTCTAAATAATGTTTGGATAATTTTTCCTTGTCTCTTGACATAAACTTGATAAATAACTGAAAAGTGAGAAAGAGATTTACAGTTGATTAAATTCCACTCAGGTACTTAAAATCAGCTCCAAAAAAGTACACTTTTTGTAAATTTTCATGTCTTGTAGATATACATTAGATGTAGATTTAATTTATCTTAGGTAAAGTGTGGTTGAGGTAATGAATCAATGAACTCGAAACTAAACTAACACAAAGAACAAGGCATTTCCTCTTTTCCTGTAGATGTATTATCATTAGTTTAAAAAAAAAGAGGTTAGTTGATACTGAATAATGACATTTAGAGCTATAACAATAAACAAATTAATGGTTACTGGAGAGATGTCGTCTCCACAGTCTCCATGTATTCCCCAATTTAACAATCTCTTTCAGGTACTGTTTAACATTTTCTTCTTTTCATATTTTAACAAGCAAGGATTTAATAACCCTCAAGCCCTTAAACTCAAAGTAATATGTTGAAGTGCTTATCTTTACCACTCAGCAGATTCAATGATCAAATCAGTATCCTCTCTTGGCATATATTTTCCCTTGAACTCTGTCAAACAGCATGTATGTGCATGTGTGTGTGTGTGTATGTGTGTGTGCACGCATATGGTGTATATGTGCACATATGTGTGTGTGTCAGTGTGTGTTTTCTCCCATCTTTGGAGCTACTCCTTGACTCTCCATCCAACCATAAAATCGTGCCCTTTATCAGAGTTTAGTCTGTTTCTCCTCTCACTCTCTACTATCTCTAGGACTTACATTGTGTTCACTACTTAAATTACTGTACATTATATACACAGAGATAGTTGCTTCTTCTGTCCTCCTTGCATTCATCAAACTTTTGTATCCTTCTCTGTCTCCCAGGATCTCCTGATTCCACATTCTTGCTCACTAGTAAAATCCTCTGTGAAGGCTTTTCTGACCTCCTGAAAATTGCAGTATATTGTAAGTTAATGAGGACAGGGCTTTTTGTCTCCTTTAGTTTCTGCTATGTCTCCGCCAGCTAGAGAAATTATGTAATAAGTAGTAGGTACTCCAGGGTTGTTAAATAGTAAATGCAATCAATCACAGTATCTGCATAAAGCACCTCATTGACCTTCCTCAACACTTAGAATAGAAAACAGCTGTTTTCCTAGAAGAACATGCATGCCTTCTTCCTCTCCAGATTCTTTTCAACTCCCCTTTTGTGGCTTCTGTAGCTAAGCCACATCGAAGTTTTCCTCAGTTCTCCATATAAACTGTTTCATCACATGTCAGGCCTCTGTACATGCCCCTAACTACAAGGCTCTTCCCTTGATTTTTCCCAGGTAGTGTCTGCTCAATTTTCAGTCTCAGCAGAAGACCATTCCCTCCACTAATCTTTCTCTGGCTTCCAAGCCCACCAGTGAGATGCTCACAAAGCAATATGTACTTCCTACACCATGTAACATACTTGGATTTAATTTATATTTGTTACAAGGGACTGTAAGTCTCATGCAAGAAAGAATTCTTTTCCTTTTCACCACTGATTGTTTTTCAGTACCTAGCATAGTACCAACCATAAGTGTCAACAAGAGTTTGTGGAATAAATGGAGGAAAAAATTAATGTACCTTTAAATCAGGATCATAGGACTGAAAAGAAGAAAACTAGGTAAGTCACTGTGGTCCTTTCACATTGGTTCCAAATTAGGGAGAGGAACCATGAAAAGGCAGGCTTTAAACTGATAAGCAAAAAAAAAAAGTTTTTGCTTTCCTTTAAAAAGGAAATAAAACTAAGCAACATAAGAAATGTGAGGGATTGTGTCAAAGGTAGGAAAAATTAGATGACAATTTTTACTGAAAGCTGTCTCCCAAGCCTCTAAATCAACTTGACTAATAAAATTACAAGTTAATTTAGCATTCACAAAATTGTATTGCATATTAAACATATGCCATTAATCAAATACTAAAACAATTCTTGAATTAAATGGTATGATGTTTGCCTATGCCAGAGTTGATCTTGACAAATTTTTCAAATACAATTCAGTGTGATTGGAAACTATTATGTGAACATATTCTCATAAGAATCTAACTGCAATGCCTCAACGGATGTTTCAAATCAATCTGAAAAGCAGGAAATTTACTCTTGAATCTCCCTTTTTTGGCAAGAAAGACCTTTGAAACTCCCATGCATATGAAAAGAATCAATATGAATAAACTCCTTTTAGGACTCACTCTGCTATACAAAAGAAAATGAGGCACAGTTAAAATCAAATCATTGCTTGACTATAAATACTTAGAGCAATGTCTTACATATACTATATGATTTGTGCATTTTATTCTTCCAAGATTTAGACAAAGTAATGAGTTGAGACGAGTACTATACCTACTAATATACTATGAACATATTTACCAAAATCTGTGCATGTATATGCACATACACATAGCCAAAAATATTTTAAAAATACAAAGTTAAAGATTTTATGTTATAAAATTGAACACAGAAAATTATCTGTGTACAAAATAGTCCACCTGAGAATCCAATGATTCAAGTGGAAATTTCTTAGGTTCAAAAAGTTCAAGACAGTGGCACATTATAAAATGCATATTCAAAATATAATACCTTTTCAATATACAGTATCAGCAATGATTACTTGAAAGTAAGATTTTAAAAACATATTCCACTTACAAGGACAGTAAACTTTATTCTATGGCTATGAATAAATACCTTGAGAAATATAAAGGCTCTTCTAATTTTACTGAGGGACATAAAAGTAAAGAAATGGGGAACCCAATTTATTTACAGACTTGCTAAAATCTAATCAGAATCCTCAGAAAAACCTTTTAGAAAGTTCATAAATGAATCTTAAATTCACATGTTAATATAGAAGTGAAACAATAGGAAACACTAAACTTTAAGACAGAATTTAATAGAACATTTTCCCATCAATATCGACATAGATTATGAATTTATTGGTTTATTGAATATTTATTGAATAGTGTACACCATGCATGATGTAATTATGTAGATTAATTTACTTAATACTCAGTAATCCTCCAAAAAATAAAGATTATTGCTAGTCTCACTTTATTAGCATCCCCTTTTGGTAATGAGCAAACTGAGGTTTGGAGAAGTATTTCTTCAAAGTCACGTGACGCAGAATTGGAATGTGAACCTAGATTCATATATACATATATATATATTCCAATACAAGACTAGAAAGAACAGGAGTATTGCATAGAAAGAATAGCAAAAAACCTAGTTAAATCAGCCATTTTAGTATATCATAAAGGTGGCATTTTAAACTAGTGGAAAGAAATGAATTATTCAAGAAAAGGTGTTGATACAACTGACTAACCATTTGGAAAAAAGAATAACATTGATTTCTACCTTGTGACAGAAACCAAAATAAACTCCAGATGGATTATAGATTTATGTTCAAATATTGAAATCCAATTTATTACACATGTCAACTTAGCCCAGAACATAGAAGGCGGAGTGGTTTTCACAAATTCAGAAACACTTTAGAAATAGGCATAAGGCAATTTAAGGTATAAATTCAGGCTTCTACTTTGCCATTTTAAATTTCTTGAAAATCTTTTTAGCTATTGAGACCCATTATACTAAGAAGGTAGCTACTGGGGATGTCATTTGCTAAAATCAAAATGCGTATTTCTATTTTCCTACTCCTGGACTCACTCTACTTACATATGTGGATCTTGGCTATAATTTTATAGTCCCAAAAATTTGTCTAATTCTAGTAAAATGAAAACTGATGATTACAAAGAAAATGACTGAGCAATTACATGACAGTTGTATATTGTAGAATAGAGGACTGAATAGGATATTTTCTATCAGAGATTTTATGTCAAAGAAAATGTTTGTAATTAATCCAAATATTCAAGAAAACACTCAAGGAAAAACATGTTTTGCAACATTTCATTTATATTCTTACATCTATTAGAGTGCATAATCTTCAGATACATTAGTCATTATCTATTGTGCAACAAAAAAAATATGAATGACATAGAAGTAGTGAGTCACCTGAAAGAGTCAA
Organism: Hystrix cristata; assembly: GCA_004026905.1. NCBI lineage: Eukaryota > Metazoa > Chordata > Mammalia > Rodentia > Hystricidae > Hystrix > Hystrix cristata. The sequence continues at coordinate 67,057 of PVJO010004482.1, read as the reverse complement.
TCAAAAGGTTATTTGTGTCATGGTTTTTTAATTTTTTCAATCTATCCATGCTACAAATACATATTCAATAGTTATTACAGGGCTCTCTTCTTAAAGGCCGTGTATCCAAGTCATCCTGCCATCCATCAAAGATCTAACATTAGAGAAAAAAGAATAGAAGGAAAAAAAAAATGGAAACAAACCTTTTGTAAATAAGGAGGGAGGAGGGCAATGGGGAAAAAAGAAACAGCAAGATGTATCATGTACAGGTACAAATTCCCTTTGATGAATGTTATCATTATGTGTATCTAAAATGTACCATCAAAATAAAATTTAAAAAAAACACAGTGTGACTGTAGTGAAAGCAAAGGGATTTTCAAGCAGAAGAAAAATATATACACGATCAGAGGCAAGAGAGAAATCTAGAGGAACGAAGATTTGCTGAGTTGGGCCAGGAAGTGGCAAGAAATGCGGGTAAAGGACCTTGGTAATGACAAAGCTGTATACCACGTTAGACCTACAACACTATGAACCAGGGCAACTCAAGGCCGTGGCAGGGAACCACAGCACAGCCATCTCCTACCAAAGAGGGTGCCAGTGTCTGGCATCCCGGCTGCAGAAGGAATAAGTTTATAAGAGATATTGGAGCTAATTATAAAATGTCTCACACTTCTAGTGGATCTTAGTCTCATCCAAAAGTCTAGGATTCTCTAGCTTTCAATTATTAGCAAGATCCTCATTTTCTCCAGGCATGGTGGTACATGCCTGCAATTCCAGCTCTCAGGAGGCTGAGACAGGAGTGTCGCCATGAGTTCGAGGCCAGCTTGGGCTACATAATGAGGTCAAAGCCAACCTGAACTGCATAAGGAGACCCTGTCTCAAAAGGCCAGAAAGAACAAAAGATTCTCATCCTCCCACCAGGCACATACATCCTTCATCTGAACCAATGCCTCATTTTTTCCTTCCTTCACCCTTCACCACTCTACCCTGTGGACATCCTACTGTCTGATTTATAAATTCGTCCATTAGTCAATCTATTATCAACCTCACTGTCACTTTCTTACATTAACTGAATCTCATGGACATGGAGTCTGGTTCTTCTAATTCACATAGCAAGTAAAGATCACGTCTTAATTAAATAGCTTCCTGGTCCTCAACAACCACTTCCAAATCATTTTGATTCTTTCCTCTTTCAAATCATTTTCAAAATCCAAACCATGTTCATTAAAGTTCTATCTAGCTTTCCAATCCATGGACAGTAGTGACTTGGCTCAAAACTTTCTTCAACGTTATCATCCTACATCTGGCCACCATGTGCCTGAACTCCACACCTTTTCCTCTGCACTGGCACGATCAGACCTGCAGCCTTATTGTCCCCAATAGTGCACAACTTCCAATAACTCAATTTGAGCAAGTTCTCTGCATGACTATTGCTTACCATTTTTTCTTATCTGGGAGCAGTGTTTCCACATCATCAACACTTCCAATACTTTTACTTTTTCATAATTCATTGTCTCTGTTTTGTTTCATTTTCTGCACATAGTTCTTCATTAAAAATTGCCCCTTGCAATATACTCTCCACTGCCTTACCTTCTATTCCCTCAAAAATCACCCAAACTGGTATTTTTCTACAAATGGCAGGAATACTCTACAATTTACAAAAAAAAGAAAGAGAGAGAAAGAATTTTTTTATTCCTCCTTAAATTGGAAGTCTGAGGGTCGAAAGCAGTTGGATTTAGAAATACAAAAAGTGATCAATAGGCATCTATCTCTTTGTTCTATTTTTCTATGTATAATCATAGAACACAGGCACTGTGACATTATTCACAGGCATTGTCAATAATTCCCAATAACACTACACTTATCTTTAAAATCAATAACCTTAGTATCTCTATCAATCACTTACAAATGACTCTGATTCTACTGCCAAAAATTTTTATCCTATATTTATCACTGTGGACAGAGAAATGTGGGGAGCTCAGTGGATTTTACAAGTATTAGCACTTTCCCCACATGGTGGCTGAAATGGAGAGAGTTTTGACTTGAAAACTTCATCAGACTCACATAGTACAGTATTTTTCAATAAGTAAAATATCAATCTTGACTGAATCTCCACTAAATATAAACATTATCTATGTTTGTATATAAGCTTTTGATCCTAGAGAGAGAAGAATCACTTAACCAAACAAGCTTAGTGATTTCAATTTAAATTCTGGTACGCAAAATTCAAATGGACACTCAATATTGCCCAATTACCTATTCGTTTTCCACAGTGATTTCTTTACCTATTCTGGGTTCTGTCTTCCCTACCACATTCACGACATACACGAGCCCCTGTAGAAGAGCTGCCCCATTTTTTCCTCACAGTATCTATCTGTACCAATCTGCCCAGAGGAAGATGCTCGGGAAACAGGACAGATACCCTTCACTACACTATAAAATACAGGAGGAGAAAGTAGGGAGGTTTAGAAAACAAGAGTATAGTGCAACATCCTCTTTGGGATAGAGTATCCAAGTACGGATTATTCAAAGCTGTCGGCAGTTCAGGGAAATGTTAGGAACTCATCAATATCTGTTAGATCGCCCACAGAGATTGCACACACAAGGAGAAAATGGAATAGAATCCAAAAAACCAACAGAAATGCTAAAACACCACAACAAAGCAAACAGCAAAAAAAACTCAAGAAAGGCAGCGAGGACAGGGCACATCATACAAACCAAGGGAAGGGAGCTTTTTGAAAAGGTAAAAGAATTTGAAATCTGATTTGGTCTACTTATACATTCTATTTATAGACATGGGTACCATTGTAATGTAAATAGAACAACTGGTAATTATTTCCAGCTCACACAAAATTATTAAATATCAAATAATATTTGTGGTTAAGCAAGAGTATGACTGATTAAAAAAACAACGGGGCTCAACAATTAAGACTGATTGGCAATATTATTTAGATCACTTCCATTGAAGGAACTTAAGGAATAACTGGAGATAAAGGGTACTGAGATGGCAGCATGTGCATCGAGAAGTAGACCATTTTGAAGTTTATGACCACCTCAGTACACTGCCCACAAGTCCACGATGCCCTCTGTGAGCTTCATGACCCCAAGTCCAGCTTCTTGACAATCACGCTCTTTCTTCTCCATCACTATCTTATTATTGACTTCATCAGGCAGCAGCAAAATGTGATCTCTCTCAATTACGTGACTGTAAATTTTAAGAATCCTGAAAGAGCCTGGCACAAGAGCACACCACTGCAATCCCAGCACTGAGGGAGACTGAGGCAGGTTCACAATTTTGAGTGTTACCTGTGCAATTTAACAAGACCCTGTCTCAAGATAAAAAGCTTTGAAAGGGTAGAGGACACAGAACAGTGGTAGAGCATCCTTGGGTTTCATCCACTGTAGTGGAAAAATATGAGCCTAAAAATTAAAGTAATATTTAGCGTTAAAGATATTTGAGGTTGGCTGGAGTTATAGCACAGGGTAGACCACTTGTCAAGCATGCAAAGGCCCTGGGCTCTACCCCCAACTCGACAATATCCAAAAAATATGTTTTATTTTATTTTTACAATTGAACAGCTTTGTAATTGTTTTATCTTTTCTGTATTATTTTTTAAAATAGGTTTAAGTCACAGATTATTTTAAATCAAAGTTAACAATAACTAATATATCTCTGTTCATTTAGAAAGTAGTAACCCAGAACTGTTCATTTAGAAAGTAGTAACCCAGACTATTTTGGGTCTCTTCTTACTCCTACCAGCATGCTTAGGAAGGAATAAACATGCAAGTAAAAAAAAATGAATACTAATAGAAAAATCAAAATACTCCATAAACCAAAGTCACTCCAACAAAGTGGCTGTAAAACATTTTTTTTTCTGAATCTTTTCAGGGTAACCTACTTATACTCAACTTTCCAAAAGACACAGCAAAATTTTAGTCACAAGTTCTGGGTGTGTGATTTTTCAAAATTTGTGTCAGGAAGTTGTCCATATGAACAGTAAAAACAATTACCATAACATCTAACATCTTAAATTCTCAGTATATGCCAGTCATTTGCCCTCAGTAATTTATGTGTATTATCTCATTCATTATACACATATTAAAATACTTCATTGAAAAGAAATAGGTGTAACATTTGAGTTTTAGTTTTAAATAAAAACTCCCATATTTTCACATACCCTGTTATAACTAAGTATTTAGAAATTAACAAGATTAATGGTTACTACATTAGGAATATAAACATACAGTACTAACATAGAACACAGTACCTAAATTGGATTGGCAAACTAATAATATGACATGGCCTGTTATTTAAATATTATTTTCTTTGTCTTCTAATAGAGAAACACAAGGAAAAGCAGGCACAAACAGAGACACAGAATCAAAATATATGTCATGATGTCTCTTTGATGACATGTAATTTTCATATCAAATACAACCGAATTTCATTCTCTCCCTCTTTCTGTAACTAACATAACTGAAATTTGTTGTCTTACTTTGAAAAAATGCATTAAATTTCTTATGTGATTCTTCTACAGAAATGACTTGCCTCTCAAGTTAAGCTCATTTTTTAAGTTAATTTGTGTTTGATATACAGAATTTGTTCACATGTATGAGGCAAGAAGTGATGTTTTGATTCTCGTAAACATCAAGTAATGATCAATTCAGTGTAATTAGTATATCCACCACCTTAAGCTATTATAATTTTCTTATAATGAATTCCTCTCTTCTAACTCTTTTGAGATCTATAATGCATCATAGTTAATCATATTCATCCTGCTATGCTGCAGAAAGTCAGAAAGTATTTTTCCTATGAAAAAATACCATTGTACCCCTTGACCAACCTCATTCTCTCTGCAATCCTTACTCTCCCCAGTCTCTGGTAGCCAATATTCTACTCTCCACTTTTATGAGATAAGCTATTTAAAATTCAATTATGGGTGAGATAATGTGGTATTTGTCTCACTGTGCCTGACTTATGTCACTTAACATATTATCCTCCAGGTCTACCCATATAGTTGCAAATAATAGAATTCCATGCTTCTGTAGCTGAATAGTATCCCAGTATACGTATACCACATTTTATTTATCCTTCCATCCACTGATGGACACAAGTTGACTCCACACCTTGGCTACTGTTAACCATGATGCAATAACCATGGGAATGCAAGAACACACAAGGATAAAGAACAATTTCTTCACTAAATGATTCTAGGAAAACTGGATATGCACATGCAGAAGAATAAAACTAGACCTCAAATCTCACCTCTTAGGATATGAACTCCAAAGAGATTATAGATTTGAATCTATTAAGGTACTAGAAGAAAACATAAGAAAAATGGTTCAGAACATTGACTGGGCAATGATTTTGGAGACATGATCCTACATACACATGCTACAAAACAAAAATTGACATATGAGAATATATCAAACTAAAAAACTTCCATGCATCAAAAGAAATAGCAAAGCAAAGAAACAATCTACAGAATGAGAGAACATAGTTGCAAAATATATATCTAACAAGGGGTTGATATCCAGAAGATATAAGGAACTCAATTCAGTAGCAAAGAAGGAGGAGAAAGAGGAGGGGGAGGAGGAAGAGGACCCAGTTAAAATGGACTAATGATCTGAAGAGACATTGCTCAGAATATGGAGAAAGAACTCTTACACATTCTTGGTGAGAATGTAAATTAACACGTTCATTTTTAAGAAAAGTTAATTTGAATTATGCTCTCCATATATTCTGATACCATTGAAATTGAAAATCAATATTCATCCCATAAAATGAACATAAAATATAGGCTTTATGAATTCACATGTGGATTTGGTCACCCTGTTGATTTAATTCATATGTTTAGGAAATAGCTAAATATATGAATTAGAGCATAGAACACCTGGAAAATATAAATTATAAAACTTTTTTATGCAAACTCTTAAGAGCTAAATTTTCCTTCTTCCTCCTTTTCCAAATGTAGAATTTCATCATAATTTTTATAATGTTAGTCTCGTAAGCATCAATGAGCACCATAGCCATCAAACAGTTAAGAAGGTTACAGTTTAAACTCTGGATTTGGTGACTTGACACATTGTCAAATGCTAGAAATAAAATGCAAATGCTCCTTCATCACAACAGAGTTACATTCTGATAAACTCATCACAAATTGAAAATAGCTTAAGTCAAAAATGCATTGAGTACACCTAACGTACTGACCACAGTAGCTAACAACATGGTACGCTGTGGCACACGGGCTGGTCCTGTCATGATGGTGGCACTGCGTGGGAGCTGAGTCTCACTTCTGCTGTTCCAGCATCAAAGCGAGTATGGGACTATATACACTCTCCCATATCTTTAAAAAGTCAAAATTTGAAGTACAGTCTCTACTAGATGTATATTACTTTTGTACCACTATAAAATAAAAAATAATCTCAAGTTCAGTCATCATAAGTAGGGTACTAATGGTAACAACAACAGTAATAGTAAAGTCCTGTATGTGGAACTGACTAGGGAGAGAAAACATCCTTAGATTTAGTGAAGATACTCAGAGACAGAAGGAACCAGACTGCACCTTTTTTGCTCTTGAGTGACATGTAGTTCCACAGACACAATGCTTTGAGGAAACAAAACCTGATAGGATTTCCTCTGTTGTCCAAGTTAGGAGCTCTTGAGTGATAGAAACTGATGAGACATGATATCAAGAAAACCCATGATTTGGAAAGAACTGAAGGTGGGTGGATTGGACCGGGATGCTGGGCAATGTCAGGTACCCTACAGGGCTCAATAAAGCTGCATGCAAACAGGCCGGATTGTAAGAAATTATGTAGATGCTTATTTAAAATAACCAAGATCCATCGTGTACAGGTACAAAATAAATGTGATGAATGTAACCATTACATGTACATTGTACCAATACATGTTCTTGGTTAAAAAATAAAAAAAAAATAAGGATTCCTCAGCCTCAACTAACCTACTACATCAGACTATCCAGAGCAGTGTCCTCTAAATGTTTAATATGTCCCATAAGAAATCCTTATGACAGGCATTTTTGGAAACACATCTCTCATACAGACTACTTTGCAACAGTAATCAGAGAATAATTCTTAACTGATGAATAAATATAAACAGTGTCTTCATTACTTTTCTCATTGCTAAGACAAAATACTCAGCACCTAAAGTTAAAGGAGGAAAGATTTCTTTCAGCTCACAGTTTGTAGAGGTTTCAATCCACAGTTGACTGGCTTCGAGGCAGAGCAGAGCAGTGGGCTGAGGCATTGCAGAGGAGAAACTGTTCGTGGTATGACAGGCAGAAGGCAGCCAGCAGCAAGCGAGCCTGCCTTTCCCTTTTATTCCATCCAGGATACAACCCTATTGGGTGGTGGGGATTCTGTCTTCAGTAAACCCATTCAGCCACACCAAAATTATACTAATTCCAATCAGTGGACTCATTTAATACCACACACTCTTAATCCTAGCATCACACACCCTAGATCCAGCCAGCTCCAAGAAGCTCCATCTATAAGCACATGAGGCTTTTGGGGGACATTTAGACACAAGCCATAACAAATAGGGCAGCGTTTCTAAATTCAGCGAGTATAAATATAGGACACTCAGTTAAATTTGAATTTCAGACAAAGAAGGAATACTTTGTTAGTACATAATTTGTTTAAAATATTGCACACTAATGATAAAAAGTTTGGTTTTTCTTTTCTGAAATCCATATTTAATCAGACAGCCTATATCTTACCTGACAACCTTACATAGGAGACCAATACGTGACACTATATCTTTTTAAAAAGTCAAATGTTCCTCTCTTGTATGTTTTATTGTATTAAAAACTTGGATATAGCAATCAATGAATGATGTCAATTTTTGTAATCAGTTCTCAGTATTCTTGAAACTGGCTACTGTCTAAAACTCTACTGACATATCTTGGCAAAGTTTAATGCCAATTACTGAATCATTCATTCCAATTATTTTCTGAGACCAATGTATTTCTTTAGAAAAAATAGTAAGTTCCAGGGTCACAGAATAAATATAAACAGTGATGCAGTTTCCTTGGCATCATGGATGATAATCCTCCTGAAAGAGATTGGAAATGTGTGTTTTAACAGTCTCTATCTCTCTGTGTGTGTTATATAGTGAATAAAGAATATATTACAGGTCATTTATGTCTCATATCTAGAGTTCTAAAAAAATTGGCTGTCACTAATAGTCAATTATATGACAGGGATTTCAAGAGAGTGGAAAGAAGAGGAAAACAATCTATCCTCATTGAAAATGAACTCATTTCAAGGCCAAGTATTCAAGGACTACCTGTCATCGTTTTTACTAGTAGGTTCCTTGCCTATTGCTCTGAAAGACAGCCTCTGGGATAAGGTAAAAGGCAACAGTTTAAGGCAGAGTTGTCATGTCCTAAGAGGACTCTGTTTCAAGATGGTGAACATGTCAACGGTATTATGCTTAAGAGAAGACACTCCGAAGCTTTCCTCAGAATTGGTGGGCCACATTTCAAAGAAAGCACTGAGATTACATCACCGTGACTGATTTCTTGAGTTTTTCATTTTAGTAGAATTCAAATTGGAAGACATACTTCACTAAGATGTTGAGATATTCTCTTATTTCAGGATACACATGGAAAACATCTGGTTCATTCTCATGGTGGAAGGGTACTGATGTGACATGAACACCAAGCTAGGATCCTTGTCTTCATGAAAGATCCCAGGAGGTGACTGGAGAATTGTTGGCTCCTTACGACATAATCGTGTAAAGCTTTGCCTGCAAATGTACAATAAGCTAGAAGGTTATTCAGCAAATCACTAGATTAGAGTGATGCATTTTTCAGAGAAGCTGAAAATCAGAACACATTGAAATGAATTCCACAACTGTTAGTACAAACTGACCTAGAAACATAAGGATGCAGTTCAACCTAAACTCATGAGTAGTCTAAAAAGAAATGTGTGACTGTGGAAAGAAAAACTTAACACAGCAGGCAAAGATTAAATCTACGATTTGGATGGTTGAAAATCCCAGGTTATAATTCTGGAGGCAAGAGGCCATCTACTGAGTGTCCCTAAAATATTCTTGCCACAAGAACCAGTACTGTTCGAAATGCTTTAAAATATATTAAAATTCAGGGTTGTGATTTTTAAATGAGTACTTTCAGTAGAGGATGGAGAAGAGAATCCACTGAAATTATTTTAAAGAAATGGGGTGAAGAAGGAAAGACTACTAGCAACAGCCGCCTGATTCACAAAATTTTCAACAAATCATGAAGATTAAACTCAGTCATTGTGCAACATTAGGAAAGAAGTGTTAATATGGACAAAATCTTAAAATCGGGTGCAATAAGAATTTCCAGAAAAGTAATGAAAACTGAGAAGAGATGAAAAATTAGAGAAAAATAATCAAGCTAGATAAAATGTCATAGTAAAAGATAGTAAGTGATAGGTTTCCTTCACATCCAAATACCGTAATGAGTCTCTCCTACTGTGTTAGTACCAGCCAGATTCTCACCGTGCTACATTTCTAGCGCCCTTTTGAAATTCTTGGGAAAAAGTCAAGGTAAAGGTTAAAGAGTTTCAGTTTTAATATCTCAGAAAGCATTAAACATTTGTAAATGGCTGTCAGTAAAATACATATGAGTTTAGTTTCCCAGTTGAGTTTTAAAAACTTACAACCACATACAATTGCTACAGTTATTTTTCATCTCTTGACTACAGAGTTTCACTGCGCTTATTGGAAATGCTTAGGCAAAGTGTAATTGAATCTTGAAAGCCTGAGATTTGGGTTGTTCCCAATAAAACACTTCCTAATTTTTAGTATGTGTAATACGCTCTCCCACTACAATAGATTCATCAAATTGCAAATTATCCTAATTAAATTGATGTCTTCATTTGTTTACCAGAGATATTTCCTGGCTGGATGTATAAATACTCATTAAGAAAACTAGTAACTATGACCTTATGTATTGGTGTCTAATGATGAGTGAACCATAAATGACACTCTTCTTCTTCTTCTTCTTCTTCTTCTTCTTCTTCTTCTTCTTCTTCTTCTTCTTCTTCTTCTTCTTCTTCTTCTTCTTCTTCTTCTTCTTCCTCTTCCTCTTCCTCTTCCTCTTCCTCTTCCTCTTCCTCTTCCTCTTCTTCTTCTTCCATTTGAGATTACTTCCAAGAGCTCTATGAACTTCTAAACGTCAACTTGATGACTGCCACAATCTAAGTAGGAATTTCTAGGGTAGCTTGATATTCCACAATTTTATAGATGGCTTTATATTTTTCTGATATCTGAATGTTAAAGTTTTTTCAAAATGAACCTAAAATATATTGGCCATTCTGTAGACTTTGATGATCAGATTATGAAATAGACTTTTGTAAAGTAGAATTTGACTTGCAAACATCTTTTTGTTGACATGGACAATTTTGTGTGAGCAGAAGAAGACGAGGTTCTGCAGAAAGTGGGAGATTCGTGAGTTTCTAGCAGTGGTGAGAGGAAGAATTTCTTATTCAAACCACAATTCCCCAGATTTAAGCAACAACAGTCGTTCATGGCTAAGGGATGACATTTATATCCTCCTGTGCTTCATCATCACATTAAAAACTACTCCATCCCTGTATTTTAATCCCAGTCTATCTTTCCAGCTTCACTTCCCACTGCTGCAGTCTTACTCAGCCTACCTTTCAACCACAGCTAGAGACCTGCTGTTTCTTAATAATTAATTCTATGCCTTCATTATTCCCTTATGTTTCCTCCCACTTCACCGCTCTCTGAATTTGTTCTTAAGTACACAATACACACATGCACACATATGTTTCTTTTCCAGTGCTCTGAAGCACCTAAAATATGTCTCCAGAATAATATTCACACAATTAGTTGTAATTATTTATTAGTACATCTGTTTTCCTTACTAACAAAAAAGTTCTTTCAAGTCAGAGACACTTCATTTTACTCATTTTGTAAGAGATGCCAATAACTCAGTAAACTTTGATGAATGGTAAATAATAATTCTCTACAATTACATTAAAAAATCAGGAAGACTGGCCCAGTATTACTTACATGGTTCCATTGACTGCAACAAACCAAAGACAGTACACCTTAAAAATGTCATATAAACTGTTTACATTTATGCACTGATTTATTATTTTGCAAAAACTAGGCACTTGCAGTCATAATCGTTCTTAAAGTTCAAAAATTGAACCACTCCATTTTCCAACTGTTATTAGTAAATTGGAACAAAGATTGGATGAAATATCTTTTCAAAAGACATTCTGAAAACAAGAAGCCCCCAAAATATTCATAATTATTTACCCACTTCATTTTTCCTAATAAGGTATTAATTGAGGATTTCATTTATGTGGTTCATAGATGAATGTTTAGTCATAGAATTCAGAGAGGGAAATGATTTCAAATAATGAAAATAATGTCAAAAGTATTCACACTTCATTTTTATGAAAGTTAAGAATTTACTTTTTGTCGAATACTTCTGATTTCCATATAAAATATTCCATGAAGGAAGAAGAATATGAAAAAATATCCTTACTTTCATTTGTATTTAACTTCTAGGACTAGACTTTCTTTAAAGTAAGGACAAAGAAGGTCCAATTAACTTTATAGTCTTTGCATTTGTTAATCTTTCCAGATTTATTCTTTTCCTTTCCGTGTGTGTGTGTGTGTGTGTGTGTGTGTGTGTGTGCTGTGTGGCATTGGGGATGGAATCCAGGGCCTCAGAATGCTATGCAAGGGCCCTATCACTGAGCTACCTCCCAGCATTTAATTTATTTATTTTTAACCACAGATTTTTTTAAAAATATGATGGTCTATAGTGTAATGATTATTATCTTTGTTTATAAATTGAAATTTTAAAAATACTTACTCATCCAGACAGTATGATTACATATCATAGAATCCTGGTGAAGACAAAGTGTATCATCAGATGAAATTGTTAAATTTCATCTTGTAAAAGACCAGTTAGAGTTTCCACTCTGATTTTATGCATTGACCCTATAAAAATGCATTTATGATCACTCAAGTTTGGTTTCAGTAATAATAAAAGTCTTTTTGAAAATGTTTTAACTTATATATAATTAAAATAGTCTATTGTACTTCCTTTCTAATGCCAGGAATTTAAATGCAGTAAACTTTCCTTAAGGCACAGTGTGCAGAATGGCTGCTTTGGTAGCAAAACCATCTGATTTATAGATGGTGACAGATTACCATTTAAGTGCAATAAAATATAATTTTCATTTATTTGAACTGAATTCAGTATTTATGTAATGACTCAGAGATGTTTTACATAAATTATATTCTCTCAGGAAATTTAATGTTACCTACATTTACTATAATGTATTCATTTGTTCAACAAATATTATTGATGCTGTCTTATAGATTTTTGCTGAAGTAGCAATTAACAGAGAATTTGGGTTTACATACTATCAATACTGGTTTCCTATATTTTTGGCTGACATAAGATATCTTCAATTATAATTGTTTAACTATAAAAGTTAAGCTCCAGGGGCTGGGGATTTAGCTCAGTGATTAGAGTGCTTGCCTTGCAAGCACAAGGGCCTGAGTTCAATCCCCGGCACCACAAAATAAATAAATAAATAAATAAATAAATAAGTTAAGCTTCATTATTTTATATAAAATGCTTTCAATTATTTTTAATTATAAAAGTTGCATATTATTATTTTATATAACTCTTCAGAAGGGAAAACACATCTGCTATTTAAAGCCTTAAATTGTGATTTCTTATCATTTAGAATATTCATTTTCTATTTATAAAAGGGCTCTTTCAGATGTATTTACTCTCGGATGTTTCACCAATAACTGTTGAAAAAATATACTCAAAATAGTCTGTTTAAGGATATTTCTAATCTTTTTCATTATCCCCATCTAGCTTCTTTGGAACACTCTACAAAACCCAAAGATATCAGCACTTCTGGGGCTTTTCCATTTGCATTCTGCCACCAAGAAAATTCCACATATTTATGGAGTAGACTATAATGTTTTGATAATATATATTTTGCAATAATCAAACCAGGTTATCTACAACATCTATTTCCTCATGTTTTTATCATTTCCTTTGGGTTAAAACATTTAAAATTTTCTCTCCCAGTCAGTTTGAAATATTTAACAACAAAAAAAATATAATCTGATTTTAAATTTGGTAAAAGACTTGAATAGATATCTTTCAAAGGAAGATATTTCTCAAAGGATACTTCTCAAAAGAGGTCAACAGTTACATTAAAAAGTGTTCACCATCATTATTTATCAAGGAAATGCAAATCAAACCTAGAATGAGATACTGCTTTACCCTAATTAGAATGGCTATGATCACAAAGATTGTTTAAATGCTGGCTCGGATGTGGAGAAAGGAAATTTACATACTAGTGGTGGGAATATGGATTCATACAGATACTATGAAGTGGCCCTCTTAATAAAGTAGGGTTGTCCTATTATTTGGAAGCTTCTTATACTCACAGCCAGTATTGCTGTCAAAGTTCTTTTCCTTTCACCAGGGGTGCCAATACTTTTCTGAAAACACATAGAAGTCACATTGTTCCTTAAATGGACTGCGTACAGTTTGTTTACTGAACTGCCAAAATATTGCAGTTGAATCATCGTACCAGCAAACTGACAGCTAAGTCTAGTTGTGTGAAGTCAGGAAGTCAGTAAAAACTTGGTCACAAGTACTGCATGGACAATCTCAATCGCAAATCATCACCAACTGCAAGTTGCATATGAAATTCAGATTTATTAAAATGGATAAAATATGTGCATCTTGATGACTAATGAATGTCAGTGGCCATGAATTCACATTAATCTCAGTAATCAATTTTTTTCAGTATATTTTATGACAATATAATCAGTATTATGTGTATTTTGTAATTATTTAAGACTCTCAGCAACTCAGTCATTTCTAAATGTTGCTAGTATATCAATGTCACTCTTCTCTAAAGTATTCTACTAATCTCGTAAACTCAAAATACTGTGCATTTTCTTTCTCCTAACCAGTCATTTGCTCATCCTGTCACTGTCTTCAACAACACCCATGAAAATCAGATTCGATTCATGGTCTTCTGACTCTTAACAAATAACTCGCATTGTTTCTACATATGAAACTACCACTTAAACATGGGAAAAATCACATGTTCCTATATTATATCAACTGTTAAAGTTATTTAGTCTAAAGATGCCTCCATATCTTGAATTTCTGCAAAATAAACTGTAACCAAACTTAGTAGGTAAACAAACTGCAACCTAACTTATTAGTCTATGCTTGTAATAAGTAAGTGAATCTCAAGCAATCACAACTAAGGAGCTTCAGCCAATTACAGGCTGCCAACTGATCAAACAATGTCCAATTAAGGCAAATGCCTTATCATACCATCCCCAAATAAGAAACATGCCCAGCCATAAACCATAAGACATTTCTTATGTCATTTCCTTTTCCTGTTTCTAAACACTGCTTGCCTATGTTGCTAAGGGGAGCTCTCCGAACGTTTCCTGATTCGGAATGTTGCCTGATTCATGAATCATACCTTGTTCAAACAAACTCTGGTAAATTTAATTTGCATAAAGATTTTATTTTAACACAATCATATTTTAGTATTTCCGGACTGAACCTGTAATGACAAGATGCCACTATGCATTTAATAAATTATTTAGATAAGCTCTGCTTTCATTAAGAGTCTGAACACCTAATATACACACTTCACAATAACTTGTACTTAAAATCGAAGGACTATTTTTTAACTAAGACTATCTTTGTTGTGCCTAAAGGCATGGAGTTCCCTTGCATTGATGCCTCTGCCTCTTGGCAATCTTAAGCCCAATGGTTGGTAATCATTTCTGAACCTGTTTGCCATGGTGAATTCTGAGACTTTAGGATATGAAAAATTGAGTAGCCTGAAAACAATCTTGTTTGTGCTTCAACCTAAACAATATTCCCTCATAAATATATGTTCAACAAGAAAAGAGTCTGAGAACTACTCTACCAGATGCATGTCAGCAAGCCGAGGTTCATTTTCCCCATTCCTTCTTACGATGTATTGTAAAGATGCCACAACTTAAACACATCCATGCAATAGTGATTATCCAAATAACAAAAAAAAGATGGATTTGGAAAAAAGAACTAATATGGTTCCTCAAAACCACCAGTATCATAAAGAAAGCAAAATTGTGCCTCTGCATCATTAGAAACTCTCTTTATGCTTGAAAATTAATTTGATAAGACATTAAAAGGGGCTAAGGATATGAATTTATATGTTTTAAATGATATAAGAACTCTCATAAAGAAATGAAGATCCAAAGAATTAGAACAATCTAATGCTGTTGTATTAGGTTGAACAAAAAGAAGCAACTGTGGAAAAGTAAGTAAACTATAGATAAAGGGTAAAGGCTAAAGGAAGCTAAAAATTATTTTAGCAAAATTTGTATGTACAGAATTCTCTCACCTGTGATTCCCCTGCAAAGAACTTTTTTCCCGGTATAGAAAAGCCACTTTCCCCAAGGAAGTTGCATGTGAAAAGTCATGAATAAAACCACACAACTATATTGGCAATAAAGTGGGAACATAATATTCAAGAGGGCAATGGCTGTTATGAAAGTAGATCCATTGGATGTGTTTCAGATTTAAGCAACTTATGTACATATCTCTATCAACTCAAAATATGAGGAGGCACTGGAATTTTTTAATCACTAATATCAGATAATAAGGATGTTTCTCACACAAGACTAGAAATAGGAAGATCAGGTGGTAAACTACTGCATATATTAAAGGATCAGAAGAAGATGACCTAAAATAATGTAAAAGGGGTGGAGCAAAGAAGAGATATTTGATAATTACATTGCTAAGACTTGATTAAATACATAGAGGAGTGTGGAATGAGGAGGAATTAAGGATGAATATAAAAAGCAAAAACAACTATAACACACATATACCACATATGCCACCAACTAAAAGGAGAGAAATCTGGCATTTCAAAACAAAAAAAGGATCTCTCAAACAGAAATTCCTAGCCTTGTTTCTGTATAATTAGATTATCTATAACACCTCAAGAAGTATTTTCAATTAGCAAATGATAATTTCACCTTAACTTAAAAAAATAGTAAATAGCTGTAAAAAGTAGTACATCTTTCTCAGATTCCCACAATGACCTTATTTTAAATGCATAGAACTTATCAAGGACAACCATGTATGCAGTATCTGGAAAGATTTTTTTTTAGTTTGGAAATACTTTCCCTAAAGAAACATAATTTAATTGAATCTAAGCTGCCTGGAGAGAGTATGTGAAAATTTCTGACCACCAAATTTGGTAAGGTTTGAGCTACCTATGAAATGAGTAGTGTATTGTCTTAGGGTTAAAAGCGAGTGCTCTGACACTCAACAGACCTGGGTTCAAGCCCTTGTTCCATGTGACCCTGCTCAAGTTACATAATCTCTGGCCTAGTTTCCATGTCTATAAAATGAAATAAAAGACTCTGTCTCATAGTTTTGTAGTATTAAAAGCAACAACTGATATGTTTTGCACACTGGGTTAAACATAGAAAGTATACAAGAAATGCCAGGTACTAGGAAACAGTCTCTTCACCATAAACAATAAGGATATTTTTCCATAAAATTCCTGAGTTACTAAAAATTGGGGGATTCTTGAAAGTGAGCAGGATATATAGATTTATCTTCAAAGGATAGAGTGTGAGAAAGGAAGCAAAAGACAACTTTACATTCAAGAAACCTGGTAAACAGAAGAGACTAAGGAGACATGATGACTAAATGTAACAGGGTATCCTGATGGAACTGTGGAATAGAAAAAAAAAAAAGATGCTAGTGAAAAGAAAAGTCTAGTGAAATCTGAATAAAGTCCAGAATTTAATTAATGTAATACAAATTATTTTAGTTGATAAATGTACCATGGTTATGGATGAGTGATATAGGGATTGTACTGACCTTGCAACTTTTCTATAAATTCAAAATTCAAACTATTTTTTAAAACAGTACTTTAAAAGTTGGGAGAGGGTGAAAAGAAGTAAATAAATGTAGAAACCATGTGATTCAACTCATCTAAAGTTTGCTTACTTGAATATTGAAGAGATATCATGGTTTCCTTCAATATGAAAATTTATGATTTTGTAATCTGATATCAGCTTCACAAAATAAGTCAGGCCTGCCCACACTGTCTAATTTAGTAAAATACTTAATGCAATGCCAAATGATAAAAGTAAAAAATACAAGACCCAAACAGAGATTAAAGAACCTGAACATATTGATAGTTTTCATTCTTATAATTAAAAGCACATGGATATTTTGGCAGAAATGCATTTTTTTAATGAACTGCCCATTACCAAGTAGTATGTTTACGGTCGATTCAAATACAGAGCAAGTATATAAAAGGAATTTTAACTATTAAATAAAAATAAATTTAAAAGGCACTCCCCAATGTTGTTTTATATTGCAAGAGAGAAGACAAATATATGGAAAAAAATCAAAGAACTGAAGTAGCATTTCTCTCCCTGATTGTAAGTTAAAACAAAAATAACTTGTGACTCTGGAATCTTTCTATAGCAGAGAACATCAAAGTTTGAGCAGTGATTACCCATCGGAAATAACCCATTATGACCTGACTTATTGCCCAGAATGTAGACAATTCTCTTTCATGAATTTTAAACACTTTTGTATTTTGCTTCTTGTAATAAGATATAATATAATATCTTTGCATGGATTTTCAGTTGCCCTTAAACTATTAGAAATTTTTCTCAATAAATGCCTTTTAGAGTTTTTTGGGGTTTTTTGTTTTTCTTTTTAACTAGGTTACACTTAACTCCCACCAGAGTTTAAAATGGGCTTTTCCTTTAGGTTACTTACAAGATATTAACTCACTAAGGTTCTGCGTAATCTATTATTGCTTCTGTGGACAAATAGCACTTTAGCTACTGAAAAGGTTTGCTCCTCAGAGAGACTCTTTAGGAAGGTTATATTTTATATTCTCCAACTTTAATACAAAAGACTAAAATAAAACTAGGTTCTCTGCTATGGAAACAGAGAGTTAGGTGATACATAGAAGATAATGCACTTCTTTTACAGGTGTAATCTATTGAGGAAAAGGATAGATTTTCAGAACAAGAAAACACCTGAGATACACAAAAAGTCTATTTCACATGTATTTTCTTTAAAAATCATGTGAAAAATCCAAAGGACAAATAAAGTGCAAAAGACAGATAATAGGAAACAGGGAGGTAGTTCTTTTGTAAATGAGAAAGGGACAAAAAGATGGAGGGAAGGGGATGGGGCACAAAAAGAACTGAGATGTGTTGTATGCATGTGCCAACTCCCCACAATGAATGTAATCACTATGTGCTGCAAACACGTATTAGTAATTTTTTAAAAAATTATGACATGTTAAAAAGTATGCATTTATACAATCTCACAACCTATTCCTCCTGATGTAGTAATACCAATCACATGCGAGCTGGAAATTACCATTTAAAAACACATCTTAAGCTCGGGTTTATCCAAAAGTATTCATCAGGTTTCCGTATGCCCCAGGCTTTGGGCAATGAGGTGGCATTTTGTTCATTCCATTAGAGCTATGTTCGCTTCATCGATACAAACTCCTAGAACTAATCCCTTAAGTGTCCACAGTAATTTATAGTTCTAAAAACTGTATTTCAATGGAGAAAAAAACAACTAGCATTAAAAGTCCTGACAACTTTGACATGTTAAATGAAAACCTTAGAAATACTGTAATGGAACAAAATCATTGCATCAGAAAGCAGCAGGCCTCAAACAATAAGACAGAAATTTGAAAACTGTCTTTATTATTGCAATGGGGTATTAGCTTCAGAAGCTGAATCGAGCATTCACAAGTACATAAGCCACAGTTTTTTGGAGATTAGGAATTTAGATTTTTGCCCAAAAAATTAAATCTGACAATTCTCAGCAATCTAGCTGAGACTGCACAGGCCTTAGGGATAAAAGAAGAGAATTTCACCACATGGTGTAACTAAGGTGACCAAGACTACAAATATTCTTCCACCTTCTAGGATGCTGTAAACCCCAGCAGCAGCTGAGCGATTTGGGTTCTGACAAGGCTTCAACTCTATTTAGTACCCTTCTCACTGAGGAAAACAATTTAGATAAATGGCACTAATATAAAGACAAATGATTTTGCATTTTAATGGCATTCGGTTTCCTAAAATGAAGATAGGTATGATTGTTATGGTTGTGTCTAGATGTTCCCCCCTAAAGCCGCATGCGGTCATGGAGGGGTGCTTTTCAGAGGTGGCTGGATCTAGAGTGTGTGACTCTGGGATCTAGAGTGTGTGATTACTAAATCAGTCCACTGATTGTTTGGCATACTTCTGGCTAGGATTAAGGACATGAATGCTACGCCTCCCTAGGGTAGGTAGCCTGCATAAAACACAAGGGACAGAAAGAGAGCTAATGTGCTGTCACTTGCCTGCTTGCTATGGACTGTTTCTCCTCTGTGATGGCCCCTGCCTGACACCCTGCCTTGGAGCCAGCCAACCATGGACTGAAACCTTTACAAACAGTGAGCCAAATAAACTTTCCCTCCTTTAACTTTGCATGTCAGATATTTTGTTTCAGCAATGAGAAAAGTAACCAAGACAATGATCATGGAATCTTTGCTATAAATTAAACATTTAAAAAATAAACTCTAAAATATACTTATTCTAACTAAAATTTTGTACAATTCATTAATTATCTAACA
Source organism: Hystrix cristata (assembly GCA_004026905.1). NCBI lineage: Eukaryota > Metazoa > Chordata > Mammalia > Rodentia > Hystricidae > Hystrix > Hystrix cristata. Next base: position 47,353 of record PVJO010004482.1, on the reverse strand, counting down.
GAATTCTATCAGCAAATGTGTTCAGTAAAAGAAAGTTATATAAATTAAAAAAATATAAATCCCACATATAGCTCCAGAATCTGTAAATAACAGAAATCAAAGTAAAAACTGAAAACATCTGAACTCACTCTCCTAGGAACAGAATACTTCTAAAAGAATAGACACTCAATTCAATTCCCTCCTTCCTCCTAACTTCCCTCACTGTAGTATATCTTTGTCATTCTTATTATTATCATTCTTGTTAAAAGTTTGTTTTAATCACCTCTTTTAATTTCATTCACAATAAAAATTCTTGCTAAAACAATGTCTCATGAATTATACCCCAGGCCTCCTAGAGCCAACTGGTATATAAATATGGGAGTTTATTACTGGCCATAATTATTTTTAGGATACCTATTGATTCCCAACCTATGCCTATCCTTCTGATCTATCTTCTGATGCATAAGTGTCTCAATAAAACCAGAAATTCTAAAAGTTGCATTATTCCTCCAAGACCCTAAAATTTCCCTTATAAGAATTGCTCAGTCTCTTGAATAATTGCTGCTTCTTGAGCTAATATTTTTACAATTGGTAGAGGAAGGCATGCATGAAATTAACAGTGATACCAGTTTGAAGGCAATAAGGGCATCAGTGCGTCAGATACATGCAACATGATAAAATGGGAGAATTTACTCATTTATCTGTTCTGATTCAGGATGACAACAAGAAAGAGGTGGCATTTAAACTGAGCATTACAGCATAAGGAAGATGTGACTAGACAGGAAAAGAGAAAAGAAAACAGAAAAAGTTAACCATAGAGGCACAAATACACAGTATGTTTAAACTGCCCGACATTGGTTCTTTGAAGAGCTATCATGAGCAAAAGATACTGTAAATTAAAATGGAACCAGATCTTAAAGTATCATCACACACAATTAAGCATTTAATATGGTGGAAGTGGGAGATGCTGAAGTTTAACAGAGGAGCAATAACCCCAATGACCATGTGAAACAAAGGGCATTAGAGAGCAGAGAACCAGATAGGCTAACCCATCACAATGGCAGGAGAAACTGAAAGGTAGGGATGAAAAAGAGAAATATTTCAAATATGTAGTTGCCAGGAATTGACAAGTATAGAAAGGAAAGTGAAGCTGTGTCTGTTTTCTAATGTGGTTGAAAAGAAGCCAGTATTCTACATACACACGCACACACATACACACACACACACACACACACTAATTGTAAGGCTGCCTTAGTAAGACAGGTTTAGATCTAATCATAGTAATTTTTTTAGAACAAAGAGGTGAGAAAGTCCACCAACAAAAGAACAACTCGCTTTGGAACTCAGGAGAGTGTTCAGGGATGGGTTTGTATATCAGGGAAACTTTGAGTACAAACTAAAAGCTAACCTTCAAGAGAGGGCAAAATTACCCAAGAGAAGACCAGGTTGTAAATTTAACAAAGCCATACATTTAATGTATGGGTAAAGTATCAAAGAAGAAAAGTGATGAAAAAAATCAGAGAAATAAAAGAACGCCAATAGTTCAATATCATAGAAGACAAAAGGAATGAGAATGTCCCAAACTGGACGGAAAAACCATTCTAGAAGGATTGAGTCATGGCTGTGGTGATGCATTTTGCTGACTTTGACAGAGCGGTCAAAGCAAAGTACGGAAGAGAAAACTTAATTGCAAGAGGGATGGAAGGAAGGAGGGAGGAAGACAGGATGCTCTAAGACAAATGATGGGATAGAATTGTGGAGCAGACAGATAAAGAGATCAAAAAGAGATCTTGTTAGTCAGAGAGGGGAGTACAGATTTTTTCTCTGATGGGGCAATAGATACTCCTGACATTTACAGTAGCACATCATGGTTGACTGATGACACATACAGAATGTAGACAGCTCTTTTGGAAAGTGGTGATGGCGAGTGTAGCCTTGAGTCACATATGCAATTGTGAATCGTGATGCTTCGAACTGAGCACTGAGTAACAGAAAGATGCTCTTCTCACTCTGAAGACCTTATAAAGACCCTCCGGGGACCCCAACAAATTGGACTTCGGTGCCACTGTATTACACGAGCTATTCATCAGACACTTCTGCACAAGAACACTGTCCCACTGGTCCAAAATATTACAAGTAAAAGTTTTCAATGGCAAATTTCTATTTTAATATGTCTCAAAATAATATTACTTTGTAATTTTGTAGTATTCATTTTAAAACTCCCTTAAATTTTCTAAGTCCCTTTTTCAGGAAAAGGAAAATCTGTTCTAAACCTCTAAGTCATCATTTTAAAAGTTGGAGAATTTCATTCATAGAAGATAAGGTTAGAGGAAAGTCTAATAATATTTAAATTTATGAGTTCTATGTGAAAATGCACACTGCCTGTTACCTGGATCCCCTTTAAAAGAATATTCTAATTCAAATTCTGTTAAAGCCTCGAGTAAGATAAAATCTATCCATAGAAAGTTAGATACATTTGCAAGTATATTTTCATGTTTACAAATACAAGGCCTCCAGAAAGGATCTTTTAAAAAATTTTTCCCAATGTTTATTTGTATTAGTACAATGTTTGTAGAATGATTACTTTTTTCATGGGGAGTTGGTACCTGTACACAACACATCTTAATTACCTTGGCAACCCATTCACCTTCTCTCTTCCCTCCATCTCTTTGGTCTTCTACCAATTTGCAAAAGATCTATTTAACATAACTGAGAAATGCTCATCTTTCCAGAGTGGCTGAACACTGACTCCAGGGGCACACATTGGGGACTGTCATTTTACCTAGGCCATTTGGGTTCAAGCAGGTTCTTTCTGTTGTTTGGAATAAACAATGCCAGTGTGTGAAAATGCACACTGTCTATTACCTGGCTCACCTTTATTTTCTTTCTTGTAACTGGGGGGCCTGTATCCCAGAAAGCCACTCTGCTTCATGATTTGTGATTCAACCTTACGAGCAGTTGCTTGCAATAAACGTAGGAAACTTTATCTTCTCATTCTTTCTTTGCTGGTACTAGGGATTGAAACCAGGATTGAAACCAGAGCAAACTGTGTTTGCTCTAACATACATCTCCAGTACTGAGACTAGTTCTTTTAGGTAAAGTACACATTCCTCTTTTTTAAAATGCAAAGTTTATTTGTGGTGAGGAAGAAAGCTTTGCAGAAGCACCAAGAGGAAAAGCAGTGGAAACATTAGACCAGCTCAGACAAATGATTTAGCATTTGTGAACTTATTTTCTCCTCATTACCTGTGATATGTCACAAAATTAGATGAGAATTAAATGAGATTCTATGTACAAACTATCTCTTACTGTGCTTAACAAAGTAGGTGCTCAACAACTTAACTGTTCTTCACTCCTGCATAGAATTTAGGCATTTTTTAACCACATTGGAAGAATTGACAATAACTAGTCAGACAGCTCATGGGTTCTGACTTATTTCACCATCCTCATATTACCACAACTGCCACACACTCATGCCCTGATCTCCCAACTCCCCCTGAATACACACACGCGTGCACACACACGCGCGCGTGCACACACACACACACACACACACACACACACACCCCTTTCTGCTCTGGAATCATATGTGGAACTTCTTGAGTGACAAGTCAAAAGACATTTTATTTATTTAGTTGCTACTAGGAAAGTGGAAAGCTGTAGCCCCTCTGCATATTGGTGGGCTAATCAACACCACGAGTCACAGACGAATCTGGGTACAAGCTCCCCTACTCCATCCGTGGCTGCCATTTCGGAAATCAAGCTGATTCTCTATTAATTCTCTTCCAAATGGACTACTACAAGCTATTTCATTCTTGAAAAAAATCAAATTATGAATTAATCCCTAACACTGTAGGCTATGAAATAATACAGAAGCTTACAATTAGGATCATAAGTAGGAGATTGCAGAAAAGATTCCAGAAGCTGTGTTACATGATTAGCTATAACCAAAGAGACAGAAACAAGTATAGCTGTTCCTAAAGATAATCCATAAACACAGAGCAAGTATCAGGGGAAAATGCAAACTGTGAGGCCTCTAGCAACAGTCCATTACATTCTAAAGCAGCAAATCAATCCAATAACTTAAGGTGGGCATTACTAACTAGCAAACTGAGAGCTTTTGCACTTACTACAAATGCATTTTGGAAGGAATGAAAAGTTATGTACAGCCCTGCATGTATCTCTCTCTCATGCCTTTCTATCTTTGCCTATCTCGAAACTATTTAGAGTCGGAATGTAACACTACAGCAGCAGCCAGATCTGGCCCAAAATTCTTTAACAACAATTTCTAAGAATTTATTATATAAATTTATTTATATTAATTCTGAGATTCATAGCTTGGACTTCAACCTTTGAATTCTCCTGGTAATTTAAACATTCACACCAAAATTTTGCATTCCTGATGTATGCAATGTGTTTACATATTACATATGTCTAAATGTTTTTGAACACCAGAACTATATTTGTGACTACATTGGATATTTTTTGTTTGCTTGTTTGCTTGGTTTGTGGGTATAAGGAAGCTATACTAGTACATAAGCCATTCAATTTTTATTTTTAGAATAGTTGTTTTAGATTTTGAGATATCTGATGAGTCTGAATGTTTTCATCAAATAGATTTGTGAGTGTAGACATAGTCTAAGAAGTTACCAACATCATTTATAAAGCCCTAACACACATTGTTTTGGTCAGAGTGCACCCAGTCATTTATCCATCCACACCTTAATTTGCTCATGACAACGTTAGTGAGCGCTGTGCACCGACACTGTACTAAGCAATGGAAAAACAGTGACTAAAAGGAGCCACATCTTTACCTTCAAATAGATTGCACTTTAGTTAGAAAAAGTTACTGACCAAGGAAATGCAAGATACACTTGGACATAAAATTGTAAATTGTGATCAAATACCATGACAGGAAAGTACAGAATATTTTGAAGAGACTAACTGTTGAGTAGTGAGTTCAGGATAAAGAGTATTTGAGTGGGAATAAATGTGGTACAAAAACATTTTAGCCAGGTAAAAGATGAGATACAGGGGGAAATTTTGGGGAAAAAAAAAAAAGGCCAGACTGAATAAGAAGATCATGCTATTACTACATTTAAGGTCAGAACATGTAGGTTCTCCTCTAATAGTGCCAATAATTAATAGTGGACCAAATCATCCGATTGAGAATGAGATATCTTCCCTGTCTGAATTCCCAGTGCTTTAGTGAATAATCTTTAATTCAAAATTGTTAAACTGGTATTTTATAGAAAATTAAAGCATTAATTTGAAGCATTTATTTTGTGTAATGTGTATATAATATTTTATTAACCAAGGAATAATAATAAAATTTCTATACATTTTCAATTTGTAGCTAGAATTTTAAGATAACAGCACACACAAACACAATATGGTGCCACATTAAACGATAAATTCACCTCAATTATCTAAAAACGTCTTTTTAAAAACTTTTAATATGTTGTTGGTGATTATTACTAGTAATTTCCACTTATATACATTTGTTTAGTTCATAGTCATATTAAGGTGAAATTTTATTTCTATATTTGTATATGAATAAAACTGTAATTAAAAGGGAAAGTAAATATAGCCAGGGTATTAACTCATCAGAATTTACTATTATCAAAAAAATTAATTCCTTGAGGTGATATTCCCTAGATTCCTCCATATTTTTTTCCTTAACTTGTTAGAAAAGCATAATCACTGAAAGAAAAAAATTAAGTCATTTTTTCCCCATCAATATTTATAGAACTTCTACAGTTGAATCTCTTTACCTTTCATTAGAATTATAAGATTCTATGACATCTTGAGAAATTTTCTACTAAAATATACCAACTTCCTTTGTAAAATAATACTGATTTCCTGAAAGAGAAGCTGACCGGATCAGGGTCGCTTCCCAAGTACAAAGAAGTTAATATTTGAATAAGAGTTGTTGCTGAACTCTTCCCTGTCATCTCACAGTTGCCAACCTCCTACACAAAAGTCAAATTCAAGCCACTCTTTCCTCCCTGTAATAAAGCTCTTTTGTTTCAGGAAAACATCAGTAGTCACCTGAGCTCAGGCTGCCTCCTCCGCCCCCCCCCCCATAGTCCCTGCTCTTAGATCGTAATATACGTCTGCTATAACAAGAGGTAAGATATTCCTCCTAAACCTCAGATAGACAAGTAGGACATTGAAAAGATAAATGAGCATCTTAATGTTACGATTCAGATCACGAATGACCCCCAAACTCCCCTGTGTGCAGGGACAGAGCTTTTGAAGGGTGACTGGATCATGGGGCGGTACAGCAGAATGTGCTATTAGGAGGTGAGGCCTAGTCAGAAGAGGCTGGTCACTGGGAACATGAACTGGAAAGGCACTTCTCTTTCCCTAGCCCCTAGCTTCACTCTCCACTTCCTGCCCATCTTGATGTGAACAGCTCCCCTGCACCCAGGCCCTTCCACCATGTCCTTTCCACCTTGCCTTGGAGCCGGCTAGCCATGGACTAAAACTTCTGAAACTGTTAACCAAAATAAACCCTTCCTCTTTTAAGTTGTGGATGTCACCTGTTGTGTCTCAGCAATGAAGAAAAGTGAGTAAAATGCATCATTATATACATCTGCTATAATAAAAGGTAAGACATTCCTTCTAAACCTAGGACAGATGGGAGAGTGAAAAGATAAATCAGTGCCCTCATGAAATTCGTTGCACATGTAGAAAGTTTATAAATTAAAACAGCTAGGCCTTTTGTGCCATTTATCACTCATCTGGTAAAATGAGCCCATATTTAATAAAACAAAATGAGAAAATATTAATTTAGCCTCTTCTACAAGAGATATTGATTAAAAGTTAGATTCTCAACATACCATAAATTAATCATCAATGATATTCATTAAGTATTGGATTTTAAAGGCTGAGAGAGGTTAGTGCTTGGAGATGTTACACACATATTCTACACTGTGGCTCTCTAGTATGCAATGATTTCTTTCTGATTTTAATTTTGAGCCATAAGCCCTGAAGTACTAGGAAGAACTCTTTCTTTAACAAACGCTCTCAGCAATTTGCTTGAGCACAAAAGAAATAGAAAGTAGACTTCCCGGCTATCGTACATACCCCAATTGTTATCTAACTAAATGTGGACTGTCTACCCTGAAGGCAAGAACCTCAAATGAGTTTATACATCTAGGGAATGGGTAAACACTGACCTATTTTGTCCAAGCGGTGTGCCATCCCGAGTACTAAGCAGACAGAGTGCTGCAGTTTCTCACAGCCCAGCACAGTAAGGGAATAACCACATTAATGCTGGCACATTAGAGTGGATGGAGCCCATGTGGCTTTGAGCAGAGACATTAATGACCAAACGGTAGTAACCTGCCTGGTCTTCTGAGACTAGATAAACAATGGATGTGTCAACTGTTAGGTCAATGTGTGGCCAAGGAAGAACAAAGCACTTCTGTTTTGTAGGTCATCTTTGTCTTACCTCCTATCTCTGACCTCCCATTCTGTGCCACTGGGCAAAAGAAAGAATATTTGATCCGATGTCATTTCATTTTAGCCACTCCAGGCAATGATGGCTCCCATTTTAAATTAAATTAAAAAACAAACATTTTCTGGTTGTGGATTACATCTACCACCTTCTCAAAAAAAGAAAAAAAAGAAAGAAAGAAAGAAAGAAAAGAAAGCCTACCCTAAGTGCTAAAGGTACAAATTAATTTAAGACACAGTTTCTGCCCACAAATTAATGCTGCAGTTATGACACAGAGTAGAGGTACAATAAGAGTAAACAAAAATATAAGGTAACAACTTGTGTAATGTAACAAGAAGAAGAAATTTTTAAAAATGGTTGCACCCTTCTACTGTGCCTCCTTTCAGGAAGAATATATGACTTTAATGTTCAAGTCTTCAAAACTACTGTGCTGTAAATGCTTTCAAATCATGTGTCTTCATTCACATTATTGTCCCTCTGAGCCTACTAAACATGCCAAATCTTAAAGTTGTCTTATAACTACATTGACTCTTTTATATCTGCCAGATGGGGTAACTGTACACTAATGAATATAAAGCAATGTACAGGAAAAGCTGAAGAGACAGGACTAGAAAATGTATCTCTACCTAGAGCAGTGAGATCAAGCATCCTCACAAGCCACTAACTATAAATTTGATATATTTAATCTGAAGTAGGGGAAAAAAATCACAATGAGCCTTATGATTTGCACATAATCACGGAAAATCTTAACATTTCATAACACCTAGTATTGGAGATATCAATGAATATTACATATCAATGAATATTAACTTAAAAATTAAACTTACACTGAACTAAATACAAACAAATGTGGAGAATAACTTTTCTGCTATTTTCCGTTCTGGGAGGCAGGACAAAGATATTATCAAATGATAACTACATTATCATTAGTGGAATATACTCATCTCAAGTTACACTCACTGTCGACACTAATCTGTGGGCACAGCTGTTTGCTTGGAATATCAGCTCACTTTGCATTCTTCGCCATTTTCTGTTTACTCAAGCTCCAGAACAGCTCCACGGATTATGTAAGATGATTATGAGTGCTATCATTTGAGGAAAAATAGAATATCAAAATAAAAATAACAACACTAAAAACTTAAAAAATTAGAATAAAGATTTCAGGAAGTTACATTTAAGAAAAGAGGGTATAGGGCCGATAGAACTACATCAGTAAAAAGCAGACAATAGATACGTAGATAGGCAGATAAATAACAAAAACTATATTGTTCAGACAGGGTCAAGAAAAAGGAAAACTAAGCTGAAAAATAAGTATATCTGAAATCAGAGTTAAAATGTAGTCACAGAATAACTTGTACTGGATATTTTTTAAAAGGTCCATATTACCATTTGTGTATGTGTTCCAAGATGTTTAATTCTTTTTAGCCGTATAATTCTAGGAAACTTCCAAATGCTAGTTAATTTATAATCAGTAGTTACTGTACACATATATGTGCATGTGCACATACACACACATATGCACACATACAAAAAGACATACATATGGATATAGACAAACACAATATTGTACCTGTATATATAAAGTCCATATGTATTATAATGCTGTGTTGGTGTGTGCTTTGGCTCTCTGGTTTCCTCTACAGCAGCACCTTGTTCCCCTTTCCACATTTCAGAAAGGCAATGACAATGACGTCCTATGGACAGAATCTCTCCTGTATGCCCCACAAGAGTCAAACACCCCTGGCCAAACAGTCACTTCTCCATCTAGAAGCCACAGCACAGCCTTCCCCAGCAAGTTGCCGAGTGGGAGGTACTCTCGCTATGTTTAAAGGAAATGCATGTAGTGGGCATCATGGCTGCTCCAAATCAAAATATTTCTATCACTCGTAACATAATTATAAATGTTTTCAGGGCAAGGACTAATCAGCCCTTTTCTATTTCTATATTGTATGTTTGGAATACTTCAAGAATTTAGTGCCAAAAAACAACTAGTAGTAGAACTGAACTACATTCACTAAAACATCAAACATTTTATCTGAAGATATAAAAGGGGGAGGAGTGACTATATTTAAAGAATTCTTGGGTAGGCCAGGTAGTGGTAACCCTGAGTTATTGTTTAATAACTTACTGATCAATGAAAGAAAGTAATTAAGTTGCTTGTTCTTTTTCTGATGTCCCATACCTCTATTTTTTTTTAACTTTTTAAAATTTTATTTTATTTTAATGGTACACTTTAGATGCACACAGTGATAACATTCATCACAGGAGATTTGTACCTGTACATGACATATCTTGTTGCTTCTTTTTTTCCCATTCCTCTCCCCCACCCCCTCCTCTCTCCCTATTTACAAAAGCTTTGTTTCCATTTTTTCCTTCCATTTCTTATTTCTCATGTCCTCTGTTCCGTTCCCCCTCCCTTGTTCCCTTTCCCATTTGGACATTTTCTTCCCTTTCCCAATAGGATACATTTATACCTCTATTATTAAGAATGAGAATAGCTAAATCTTGGAAACAACCCAAACTCCCAGAAACTGATGAATGGACAAAGAAGATGCAGGTTTTTTTTACACAATGGAGTAATACTCTACCATAAAAAAGGATAAATTTAAAACTTTTATAGGTAAATGGATGTACCTTGGGAACATACTCTTAAATGAAATAAATCAGACACATGAGTACATATCACGTTGTTTCTCTGTATGAGAAACCATAAGTGTAAATAAGGACAAAACTGCATAACAGATATTGTGAAAAAGAAAGAAAATATTCAAATGGAAAGGAGAACTAGGGAAGGGGAGGGAGAAAGGAAGGAAGGGAAAAGGAAATAGAAAAAAAGAAAAAATGGAAAAATGTAAATAAAGCTGTTGTAAATAAGGAGAGAAGAGTTAAAGAAAGGGGGAAGGGAAAAGCAAGATATATCATGCACAAATACAAACTAACTATGATGAATGCAATTGTTGTGTATATTTAAAATATACCAGTAAATCTTGGTTCAATTAAAAAAAATAATAAAATGAGAAATGTAACCAATATCACATAATGCAGGAATACTCTTTCACAATAAATAGGCTTTTGTTATTCAAAACACACATAAAATGATGTTGCTTTTCAATCATCTTCCAAATCATTACAAAAAATTGAATATGAGTTTTGTCGAACTGCTAAAAGAAACCATTTTAATAAGGAAAATGTTCATTTCAGAGACCATTAAAACGCTTTAACTTATGAAAACGTGTTTATGATCATCAGAAAATTAAAATTGATTTACAACAGTAGATATTAAATTTATTGTTTCAGAATGTTTAATTCTTTGTTGTATATAATAGTTTGCTCTGGGAAAATTTGTATAGTTGCTTAAAGCTACTAATCATAATGCCTTAATTTTTTAATTTTTGTTAAACAACAAAAGTATCATTTCATAAGAAAACAGAAAACAAATCAAATGAGATAATTTAAAAATATAAAAATACAATTTATCTTACACAGTTTAGAATTTTTTAATAATAACAAGGGATTATAAACACATAATATTGACTTTTATTCTCCATTTAGAGTTGTGAGTCTACACCAAAAACTTAAACAGATTCAATGTTGAAAACCTACCTCTGAGATTGTGTGCAAAAAGTTTCCACTAAAACATTTTCCTTCTTATGATGACTTGTCTTAGAATTCATTTTAATGAATTTCAGGGACAGTGAAAGTGAAACCATTCCAAATGCATTCTAAGTGCAGCATTTGCTGCCGGAGATAAAGTGGTTGTTCTTTATCACTTATTTAGTATGCTAACAGGTGAGCACCCTGGAAACTCTTATTCTTTTTAGTTGAACAACCTCTATACCAAACTGCAGACAGGCACATGCTTAGCTATCATTCTGAGGATTATTACTCATAACATCTAAGATTTTCTCCAGTAAATTCTCATTCTCTAGGGTAATCTCGATGCAGAGAAAAAAATAACATCTGCCAACACAACACAACAATTTCTATGCCTCTCGACTACAGAAACATTTTCTTTAATTTTCTTATTTAATACGAAAATAACTACAATTAAACATTTTAGTTCATTTCCAAAAGAAAATATATACAATTACTTGATGCTTGTGCTGTGTCAATTTTAAATGAAAATATATTTTGTAAAAGATTACCATTTATTGAATAATTCTACAAGAAACCTTCCACTGACCATCTGTCTCAACTGTGTATTTGAATTTTGAGAAGCAATAAGACATTTAAAAAGAGATCTGTGTAGTTAGTTCCCAGTTGCTATGAAACTATGGGAAAAAAAGTTGCTGAATATCATTTTGAGTCATGTTAATTTTGGTGATTATCTTTTTGGGTGAAGATTTTTTTTTTCATAATCAGACTAGATAGAACTTTACAGAACTTACGATTTCATTTGGATTGCATCTATACCCAAAGAATGATTGGTGTCGAGTGTTTCACATAAGAAATACTTATTTGTATGGAGAACAAGAAGTAGATCTTAATGCACATGCATCAAATAATAAAGGTAGTAGAAATCTCGTTATATATATCAGGAAGTTCTTCCTGGGATGGAATGGAGTTTTGTGGCTTTCTAATTAATGTTTTCACCAGTGATTCTCTCTTTCTTATCTTTGAGTTTAGACTGACTTTCTTTTCCATTTTCTCCCTTTAATCTCCAACTTCAAAGAAAACCCATAACGACAATATATCATGCAGTTCTCTCTAGTCAAAAAGTCCATTTTTATCAATGGCACTACCTTTGCCAATGCAGAAGTTTGGCATTAATTTTCTCATTTCTCCAGAAACATCCATTTTCTACAAATTCTGATGAGCTGCTGATTGAATTTTTCAAACTGGTAAATTCAACATTGAGGATATAGATATCGCAGAAGCTTCATGACCACGAGTAGGTCACATTGAGAATTTCTGCCAGATCTGCACATAAAGCACTTTCCTCAAGCAATTGTTCTTTATATACTAAAAACAAATGAAACACTTGTAAATTACTTCACTGTTTCATTTTTATTGAAACAGTGAAGACTCTATTTTAATATCTATTACTATAATGAGGTGCAGCATGCTGTTTCAACACATGAATATATTGCGCATTAATCTAAGCTAGATCCCCTTTGTCCACCCTCCCCTCCTAAATCATTTTCTTGACACTGAACCATAATTATCTGAATTGGAGAAAGAAAGCATCTTTCATTTACTAAAAATCTATAGCAGTTCTTAACCTCATACTCGTCATAATGCTTCTTCATATTGAACAAAATAACCAAGTATCAAAACATTTTAACACCCGTGTTCATGTTGAATTCTTGGATGTACACATTTGGACGAAGATATTTCACACTAGGAAAAGAGGAGAAGATGAGATATGGAGTCAGCCCTGCATGAGCCCTTGACCTCCCAACAAATCAAAAATTCTATTACTACGCATTAGAGCAGCTGTGCGGCAGCCCAGGAGTTACCCACTGAGGCTACCCACACCCTCAATACTTACAAATGCCTTGTCTCCATCTGAGACACCCAAATGAAGTAGTTACACGTAGATTTATAAAAAGGCATATGTGCATTTGCAATGAAGTTCATTCAATCCTCTGACTCCCTAAACAGAATCTGTATACAATGACTCCTCGTTTCCTACACTCACAACAGGCTGAGCCAAACCTAGATCATCTGTAGGGTTAAAAAAAAAAAATCATCCTCTTCATATTCCATTTTCAAAACTGTAAAACAAATTTTCAGAACTGCTAGGTGGTGCCACTGTATTAGTCAGCTTCCAACACTGAGACAAAATGCCAGAGAGTAAGGAAGAACAACTTCAGAAGTTTCAATCGATGGTCAGTTAGCGCCATTGTTTTCAGGGTTGTGATGAGACAGAAACATCACAGCAATAGAGTCTGGAAGATGAAAGCTGCTCATCTCATGGCATCCAGGAAGCAGAGAATGGAAGGAAGAGCCAAAGGGAAGGGCCGGGACAGGATGTGTGCATGCTACACTTGCTTCAAGGAGGCCCCACTCCGAAAGCTTCCATCACGTCCCAGTAATGCTGTCCAGTTATAAATCCATCAATGAATGATGAAGTCAGAGCCCTCCTAACCCAACCACCTTCCAAAAGCCCAGCTGTAAACATCGCTGCATTAGGAACATGAGCCTGGAACATTCCGGCTCCGATTGTCAGAAGAGTGAAGAGGATACGGCCCTGCCAGGGCTCTAGCTTACTCATTCTCTTCTTTCTTCTTCCTAAGTAATAATATCACCGGTTTTAAATAGCTACTAAAGTTTAATGAATTTCCTCTCCAAAGTCATGTGTATTTTAAAAGGAAACAAAACCTCTGAAATAACTGAGTATATCATCTTCCTAAAATACTCCTCTCCTGAGATTGCCTAACAGGGAATGAAAATTAAACCTACCAGGCACCCATGTCAGCACCCCAAGAGTCAGTATGAGCTGTTTTTCCTCTCCCACATTCAATCATCAAGCCCTGACAAATTTTTCTCTTAAATAATTCTCAAATGTATGACTTTTTCTGTACTGCTATTAATCTGTCCTAGTTCCAATTTGTATTTTCTTTGCCTAAAAGAAAACTGCCTCCTAGCTTCAACCCTTTCATTCAAATGCCAGGGAGACTGTTCCAATGAATAGATCAGATCCTGGTGCTCTCCTGCTCCAAGTCTTTCATTGCCCCAAAGAGAAAGTCAAAAACCCTTCAGCTCTGCAGAAGACCCAGTGCCCATGCTCATCCCCCATGTTCTTACCAATTTCTTCCTCTCTATCAAATCGCTCCCCATGGCATTGTCTGGTCTGTATCTGAATGGATAATTTCTTTCATGATGAATTCCACAAAGACTAGAGAAAATGCACTTTTCTGTCCATAAAGTAAAATCTCCCATTAGCCACAAAGAGCTATGCTCGAAGACCTAGTTTAATGCACGAAGCTGCAGATAGAACTAAACCCTACATATATTTTTTCCTGTTCATTCTTACCATAAATCTTAGCAACCTCCATATACATTTTTTTCCTTGCTAAATTAACTTCCACCTTTTAACTTTTCAGCTTGTTTTTGGCATATCCACATTGCCATTATCACTGCTCTTGCACTTTCAGGTCATTATTAAGTGAAATAAGACTTACTTGAACACAATCACCTGCAACAGTCAATTAGACAGATGAGAAGGCTGAGTGACTAATGGGTGGGTAGCTATAGAGTGTGGAGACTCTGGACAAAACAATGTTTCACATCCCAAGCACAGCCAAGGAGTATAGCACAGGATTTCCCCATAACATTTAAAACTTACTGTTTATTTCTGGAATTTTTTACTTAATATTTTTGGATTGTGGTTGGCCAGAAATAACTGACAATTTGAAAAAGGAGGGGCTACTGTGTCTCATTACTCAAATTTAAACTTTTTTTTTTTTACCAAGAACATGTATTGGTACATTGTATACATAATGATCATAATCAACATGGCTATTTTGTACCTGTACATGATACATCTTGGTTTTCCCTCCTCTTCCCCCCTTCCCCTCCCCTCCCTTCCATTCACCCACCCCTCCCTATTTGCAACAAGTGTAGCTACACTTTACCATTTTTTCCCCTTTCATCTTACTTTTCTTTTAACCTTCTTCTTTATCCCCCTTTTCCCAACTAGTTCTCTCTTTTGAATACTATCTCTCTCTCTTTTTTTTTAAACAAAATATCTATTCTACCCCTTTGTCCTTATTTACACTTATGGTCTCTCATATCAGAGAAACAATTCGATGTGTACTAATAAGTGTCTGATTTATTTCACTTAAGAGTATGTTCTCAAGGAACATCCATTTACATACAAATGACTCTAGTTTATCCTTTTTTATGGCAGTGTAGTACTCAAACTTTAACATGAAATGCTTGTCACAACTTGGTACTTATCTTTGATCGTAGTGGCTAGCATGATATATCCATACACTGCTGGAAATAACTGAACTCATCATATGCAACACAATTCTTTGGAGAAAGTCACCTAGGAATAATAGTCTTTCTCTCTCCCTCCCTCACTCCCTCTCTCCCCTCCTCTCCCTTTCTTCCTCCTTCCCTCCCTTTCCACAGTACCCAAGGGCTAAAGTGAAGGACTGACTATTTTACTAAAATCTTTCCTCAACTGTACATAGGTCATTGACTGGTATGATTCCATTTGTTGCACTCAACTAACATTGCCTTTACCACAGGCAACAAGAGTTACCAGTCAAAAATTACACATGCATACATTTGAGCTAGATTTTAACCCTGAAGAAATCTAACACAATTTACATACTTTAATAATGCCATGTGTTAGAATACCCCATTCTAGAGAATACACTGTTGTTATGCCACTTCCAAGCCCTACAGAATTTTAAGTAAGTATTTGTTAGTTTATTAATGTAGCTCTTGTCTTTCTTTACCACCATCTCCCCTTATGTATTTGTATACCTAATACATATCAAATCCCTAGTGTGTATCACATGCTATGTTCATTACCTATATAATATCATCACCATTATTCTTCTATACTAAGCAAAATGCAACCTCCCAGGTTCTCTTCTCTTTGTTCAACAAAATGTCAGACAATGTGTAGCTTTGGTTTGCTCTCACTAAAAACCCTGATCTGCAATATTGATGATTTAATGACATCAATTATAAAATTATAATTTCATATTATGTTATATTAATATAAACATAATATAAATAATATACAATAATATAGAAATATTATTATGTTGTATATAATATAATTACATTATTATAAAGTCACTTGCCCAATAACTATGAAAGTACATGAATAAAATAGAGAAAAGATATTCCACCATTTATTTGAGTTTGGCAGAATACTAAGGGACATGGCCAAGTTACATTTTATTTACAAAGCACCAAAACTTGTCTATGCACCACAAAACACTTCAGATCCCTTTAAAACCAAGCAAGCAATGCAAATAAAAGCAGCTAAGGCCAATTCTGTTTTGAATTACTTAACCTAAAAAAAATTTGCGGGCTTTTAATTTTCAATTACAAAGCTATATTGTGGAAAACGTAGAAGCAAAGTAAAAGACCCATTGCTACGTTAATATAATCATTAGCAAATTACTGCAGAATCACAGCCCGTAAGTGGAGCCAAAATACAACAATGGACAATTTTATATCAAAGTTTTCTAATTCTGGGAAGTAAAAAGCTCTCCAAGATGCAGAACTATGTTTCCTACAACAACTACACTATTACAAGAAAAGGAGGTAGATATACTAATGTGTTACTGTCACATGGAAGCAAGGAAGAAGACACAGGGACACAATTTGTCTAGTGTCTAAATTAATAGTCCATTTTGTTGATGATTTAGAGCTTATTTTAGCTGCCCAGGGTTAGCTGTTGACTTCTATCAGAAAACTGAAGTCCTTCAGTGGCTTCAAAAAACCCAGTATCTTTTTCATAAGATACTGGGAGGTACTGGGGGACTATTAGTTATATGAAGTTCCAATACATCACAATCAAGTCATAGTTAATAATAATCCATTTACGCCATGTTAATAATGGACTGAAATATAAGCTATCAAAGGTATTGTTTAGGCATTACTTTTAAAGATAAGTAAATGGTATTATAATAGTTATATAACTTGAGTTCACAGTAGAAATTTGAACACAGTATCCATAGAAAAACATGCTGAGTTCAAATCTAGCTGCTTTATTTTCTAACTGTAAGACTTGGACAAATGATTTAATCTGTCTCAAATTTCTAATTTGTAAACTGGAAAAGGTAATCATATTCATCTCTAGGGATCTCTTTGCAGACTAACTGAGTTAACACACACAAAATGATCAAGAAAGTACCTGGCATACTCAAAAATGTTAGTACTCAAAAATGTTAGTGATTCTTATCATTAAAGGTCCTTCAACTCACCAGGTAGAATTAGAACTGGAGGTCAGTTCTGGAGAAATAGATAAGAAAAAGCTTACACTAACAAAAGCTTGCCTAAAATATTTGAACTGTCCAGATTCTATACTTACCTGTTAAAGCAAAAGTGACAAAAGAGTTGCTAAAATATGAAAAAATATCGATGTACAGGATAACTAAACATATATTTTGGTAAAAAAATACTTATTTTATGCTGAGTCATCCCGTTATTACATTGATTACTGCTTTCTTTTCAGTGGATAATATTCAGAAGACATTTTACTGAAAAATTCTGTTCTGCAAAAAAAAAAAAAAAATTGTAACTAAAGTAAATAAATGTTTATTACCCCATAAAGCAACTAACCCTGTTATGAACTATACCATTTGCAGATGATTATTAATCTTTTTATCTGATTTTATATTGCTCTCTTGTCCAAAAAAATCTTAATTTCTGTTTAGAAAGTGTGTCAGTTACATTCAGTTGTATCTTATAACAAAATCCAAAATAACAGTTGCCTGAAAAAGACAGAGTTCATTTTTAAAAGCCTTGGTAGCTAGCTGTAGAGAAGCTTCACAAAGTCTTACTCGAACTCAGGCTCCTCTCCACCTTGGAGGGTGATCCTGTTTAGAAAGCGGGATGGCTGCTAATCTGCAACCCAGTACCAAGGCAAAAAAGGTGAGAAAAGAGAATAGCGCCTGTTTAAAATGAGACTCTAAATACAACACACACACACACACACCCCTTCATCTAATTGACAGAAACCTAGTTACCTGGTTACTCCTAAGAACAATCAAGGCTGAAAAATATAGTCTTGGCTATATTGAAATTGTCCTCAAGAAAAAAAGAGCAGAAACTGGGAGATTATCAACTATCTCTGTTAAAGAAAGAAATCAAATACTAGCCTAGTGAACTAGAAGGGCTTGTTGCAGGTGGCCAGTTTTTGGTGTACTGACTGGACCAGAGGTGAGTATTTTGCATAGGCTGCAGGCTAATGAGAGATAGCAGCCCACGTGTTTGTTGCACTCAATCTTGATAAGGTGCACTGCGCTTTCAGTCACAGTTCATTTGTAGATTCCTAATGAGGTACTTGTAGGCTGACTAAAAAGCAAGTTTTAGTATTTGGTCATCAGTCATAACAGTCAGTCAATAGCAAATCCAGACCCAACTCTACTTTCACCTAGAATCAAAGATTTCAATTTGATCCCATGTTCTATATGCAAACATAGCATTATTACTAATAAGAGAAATGACACTACTTTCAATTCCAGAAGAAGTGATAATTTTCAAGCACGATAACTTGGAATTCAATTCTAGTTCTTCTTTTTACTAAAAGTGTGAGTCGGGCAAGTTACTTAATTTCCCCCTACCCCAGGTTCTTCATGTGTGAAATGGAGATAATAACAAAATCTATTTCACATAGTTGTTATGCTGATTTTAAAAGCTGATAAATGCCAAGCATTTATAACTGGCTTCGTACATGGTTACTGTACAAAAATTGTTAGCTCTTATCAACCCCAGACTTGGATTGCGGACAAGGACAGTGGACTCTAACCTTCAATCACATGGGGAATGGTTAAAAAGTGAAAGCCACAGCCTGAGAAAGTATTTGATGCTAATGAGGGAGGGAAGAAGGGGACCATTTTGTTCTGTTGTTTTCAATCTGGAATTTGTTCTCCCTTCTGAAGAGTGGGGTACTGTAATTCTTTATACTGCTACAACACAATTCAGAAACAGCTAAGTGAAACCTGTTATGTAAAGGACACAGAGATGGGTGTCAGAGAGTAATAGCATCCTACAAAGAGAAAGCGAACATAGGACAAAAGAGGTGACATTTTAAGAAGATAGTAAATACAGAAGAAATTACCTGGCTTCATGCAGTGAAAAACAAAGCTAGTTGGTCAACAGCAATGCATTTGAGTGGTGACTATCTAAAGTATAACTTATACGTACTTTCACTGAATGTAGATCCTGAGTGAATTTTAGGATATTATTAAATGTCTTGAAGCAGAATGAGATGAGTATACTATGAGTCAAAGACAAAGTTGGAAGACACTGCATATCTTGGATTACAAAAGACTAGACTTACATTTCATTTAGCCACAAAAGCACTTTTTTGTAGTTGAAATTGAAATTCAACACTCAAACTCTCATCCATATTACTTATAATATATTTACATGTGAAAACACAAGTATTTCTATTTAAATTCATTATATCATTTTCAGCTCATCATGTGACTTGATACTGCTCTATTTTATCTGATCATTATTACAAAGTACAGGTCCAAAGGACCTTTTTATGTTTTGTTCTGAATATCTGCATTGGGCGGACTCCAAAACATAACCATAGTAAACAGACGCCTCTAGTGAGGGAAGAAGATGCAAGCATCCCAAACAGAATGGGACCTTCACCTGGAAAATCCACCTCCCAACTGCGCTGTTCTTCCATGAAAAAGCAGGCAAAACACTATTTTAATAAGAAATTTTAATAAACACCATGTCTGGAAGAAATCTCTTTGTAATTGTTACCAGTAAGATTCTGTGGTATTAAGGAAAGAAAGTAAAAAATGTCATTTACTAAAGATTTACTTCATATTTTTTTATTTATTTATTGTGTACTAAGTTTGAGGCCTCACACATGCGAAGCCAAAACTCAACATTGTGCCCGTGATTGAATGAATTACATTTTCTCTTTAATTTGGATTATTAAGTTAGTTACTCCAGATTACTTTTGTTCATATAGTCACATAGATCCTTTATTTTGAAGAGAAAACAAAGATATAAATGAGGCAATAGAATTTTTGAGTGACACACATAGCTTTGGACCTTGCCTGAGTCACATTTATATTGTAAAGTAAGAACACCCAAGTAATATACAGATATTTATTCATACCATGCATATTTTTAAAATAATCACCTGGAATGGCAAAGAACAAATGTAAAATGAAAAATATGCTAAACCTCTAAACCAAGCATTTTCTGCTACATTTCTCTATATTTTTTTCAAGTTAAAATCTGTGTAATTTCTTACTTCATGAGAAGATAATATGAAGACAACATTATGCAGGAAGGACAATCCTTATCACTTTATATTATGCATTCCTGTGTCTAATTGTAAATCACTGAATCCAATTTTCTACTTAACAAATATTTACTGATAGCTATGTGCAAGGCACTATTTTAGATGCTGGAGAAATAATAATAAAAACCAAATATTATTTCTAGCTTCATGATGCTAAGCATCTAACTTAATTTGTCTAGGAATTATGAATATTTTGTAATGAGCTAGAAATCACTCACTAAAGAATTAATTTCAGAATTCTCTACCTGGTGATATTTCCCAAGGCAAAAATTACCATTCAAAATCTTTAATAAGAAGAAAGTTCTCACAGAATGCTATGAACATAGAGTTCAAATCAAGGAATTACTGTTCCTCAACTGATGAGTATCCAAGGTGAAGATCAGCAAAGACAAGGAATTTACACAGCTCTGAAAGAAGAGGGACAAGCTAGTCTCTCACCTCCCTGTCTGTACTCAAAAAAAAAAAAAACAAATGAACACCAAATGAACAAACACAGGCTTCTTCTTAAAGATATCTTTCATCTAATCTACAAATATTTACCTTTACCCATCTCAGGTATACATAAATGTTATTTGTACAAGTAGGCACATAAAGGTTGAAAACAGAAATTAACTATAGTCCATTAACTATAATGCAGGAAATATCTAAGAATTCAGATCCTTAAAAGAAATCCAGAATTTTGGAACTTGCTAGCCTTCAGTAAGAATTTCTTTAGGTAAAACATGTCCTTAAACTATAATGAGAGATACATATGTTCACATATATACACATGCACACACATAGATACAATTAAGAAAAACATAACTGGAAGTTGAGAGTTCTGAACAGACGAACTCCAGCCACAGCTTATTACCCCTTTATTTCCAGCACCAAGCTACAATCTTTCCTGACCCAACAGGCAGAGAAAGGTAAGTGAGACATTGGCTACACTTTGGGCATAAACAGCTGATTCAGGTTTTCCCAGTTACAGATTTGAGTGACAATTTGGGACCAAGATCCAGAAAAATGAACACTAAGAATAGAATGAAATATATTACATTGTTCCATGCATAAAATAAGTCATATACAAAGGAAATTTATCAGACTTGCATATGATTTCTGACTTGCAATAATAGATGCAAGAATTTCATGGAAAAACATCCAGAGAGCATTGAAATCCAAAGATAACAATGCAAGAATCCAAGTCAGGTGTGAATCATCGCTCAGTGTTAAAGGAAGACTGACGCATAAAGAGAGTCTAAATCAGGACTGAATAGAGCATTGGGGACCTACAGAGAAGATGAAGAGGGAGGAAAATAATGGAGATTGATGACTTGTGTGATGTGCTTGTTTTTGCTAATAAATCCAAGGAGGAGAGAATATAATTAATGATAATAATTATAGAAAATAATACTGCATATATAGCAAAAGCACTTTTTCATTTAATCCTCAAAACATACAAATTACTATTAGTAGGCTGGCCTGCCTCAAAATTAAAAGTTATACAGGAAGAAATATAGAGTAAAATTTCTCAGCCTAGAAATTGTAAATAGAGAAGTAAAAATAATCTAGCTTTCCAGTATGTTTGTGGGTAGTGTAGGTGTGTGCATAGGAAGAAAACAGTTAAGGAAAGACAGCTTCCTTTGAGAGAAAATACAAGTTACCTATGAAAGAAATAAAGTTGTACACATTAGTTGAGTATCAAATTCTCCCGTTAACACAAAGTGTCTAAATCTAGAACCAAGACTCAACTAAAAAACTCACTAAAACTAAAGTGACGACCTACATAAAATATTTAACGTAGTCTACCAGTTATTCTTTTTTTTTTTTTTGGTGCTGGGGATCAAACTTGGGGCCTTATGCTTACAAGGCAAGCGCTCTAACCACAGAGCTAAATCTCCAGCCCTACCAGTTATTCTTAATTATCAAATTGACTGGATTAAGAAACTCTTGAAAAGGTGAATGGATCATGGATACATTGTATTTTTTAGTGGATTAATCCACTGATGTTCACACTTCAATGTGTCATTAGGAGGTGACACCTAGTTGGAGGTGGGGCACTGGAGCATGCTTGGGAGGAAGGATTTATCTCTCACTAGCACTCATCCCCTGGGCTCTGCTTCCGGCCATCATGAGGTGAATAGTATTCCTCTGCTAAGCTTCTGCTTTGGAGCCAGCAACAATAGACTAAACCCTCTGAAACTGTGGCCCAAATAAACCTCTCCTCCTTTAATTTATGCATATCAGGAATTTGGCCCAACTTAAGGAAAGTGGCTAATACAGAAAATATATATCAGAGAAGTGAAGCTGTTGCTGTCACTATACCTCGCCATGTGGTTCGAAAGCCTTTGAAAATGATTTGTGAGAGGAGTTTGGAAAGTTTTGGGGATGGAGGATAATAAAACTATCTTATAAGGTTGTAAGCAGATAGGCAATTCTGAAGGGAACTCAGAAGACCAGAATGATGATAGGAGGGAGCACAGTAAAGACCAAGCTTATGAGGTTGTAGATGGAAATGAAGACCCTAGTGGGAATTGGACTAAGGGTCCTGTTTGTTACACTGTGACAAATAGAAATTTTGTCCATGTCCTGAAACTTATGTGAAGCTAGCACTGGCCGACTACTCCTCCACTGGTGCATCATGGCAAATTTGGAATTTTGACCCATAGTCCAGACCTGCCCATGGACTATGCAGGTAAGACAGTTCGTGGACAACTTGGGTGTTTCTGAAGCTGTCAAGTTCAGGGACAGACGGGATTGAGTTGTACCAATCCTGCCACAGGTGGATCAGTCAGAGTACTCATCTATAACCACAGAGCGGAGGAGCTTACCCTCTTAACAGCCCCAAATGGCTTCTGCTGCCAGGACAGAAGTGAAGCAAGAGACTCCCAGACTTAAAAGATAGAGTGGCAAGATGTTATCACATCAATCATTTCAACAGATGGTGTTCAACAATAGCATTTGCAGGAATTTAAATGTCTCTGATATAAATACCTTCCATAAAGAGGGATATTGAAACTGTCTTGATTTTTCTTTTACTTCTTCGATTTTTATTACTTTTTTCTGTTTTTGTTTGCTGCTTCGTGTGTGTAATATGTGCATTTATAAGTATATATGAATATTAGTTATTGTTTTTGCATCCATAGTCCTGTTTTGTAATATTCTCCCACACCAAGGATTGCTTCATAGGGTTTTCTGTGTCTCTGCTAGTTAATTAATTGGTTTTGATCCCCTGTATTTTCTCTGTTTCCAGTTATATTTCCTTATTCCTTTCCCTTTACTTCCGTCTGTTCCTTTCCTCTCATACCTCCTCAAATTTTTCCACTCTCACATTCTGTTTCCGTATATAAATACTATCATTAAAGCCTTTTTTATTCTTTTCTTTTTTCTGTTTTCTTTTTTCCTAGCTTATCCCAATCTAGTATTCACCCATTTTTTTCCTGGTTTAGTGAAATACTTGAAAACGTTTAAAACAATATTTAAGTTATGTGTTGATTTTGCTTGGTTGTTTAGATGTTGAAATTATTCTCTCAAAAAGAAACGATAGGGATTGAATTTAGCACTTCGAATAAGTCAAGTGGGTACTTTCATCCTGAAACACACCTAGAGGCTAAGGAACATCACAAAGAGAAAGTTGCTCCCTAAAAAGATGCCCAATCAATGAAGGTAGAGATATCCATTCCAAATGATCTGCAAATTTTCACTCAAAAATAAGAATAATGAAAAAACAAGACATCAGAATGCCACCAAATATTCATAACTCCCCCAAAACCGATCCCACAGATACTGAAGTGGGCAAAATGCAAGAAAAAGAATTTTAAAAATTGATAGCTCAGATGAATAATGAGATTAAGGAAGCTACAACTACAACTAAATGGATTAAAGGAAACTATACGGGATATAAAAGACTATTTCAATACACAATAATAATAATTGGAGGTTCCTAAAAAGAACCAAACAGAAAGCCCAGAAATAAAAGCCTCAATTAGCTAACTAAAAAAAACTCAATCGAAAGTTTCATTTGTAGGCAATATGACTCAGAAAAAAGAATACATATCAGGGCTTAAAAACAAGGTAAATGTGCTAGAATATTCAGTCAGTAATGACAAAAAATAATGAGAAATGAGTAAAAGTTTACTCAAGAGTACTTAGACCACTATAAAAGTACAAACTTAAGAATCATTAGCCTCAGACATATGTAGAAATATAGGTTAAGGCCATAGAAAAGTATATTTACTGAAATTATAGCAGAAAATTTCCCAAATTGGAGGAATGAAATGGATACACAGGTACTTAGAAGTATTTAGAACCCTCTGTTGGTCAGCTTTCCCAATGCTAAGACTCAATACCTGACACCCAAAACTTACAAGAAAGATAGGCTTTATTTAGTTCATGAGTCCAGGGGATTTGGTACATGGTCTGGGGCACCAAGACAGGAACATCATAATGAAAAGGCATGGTGGAGCAAAGCTGCTCAGTTTATAGTGGTCACGAAGTAGAACAAGGGAGCAGTAGAGCAAGGGAGCAGTACCAGAGAGGAAAGGGCAAAGACAAATGTAGTACCCAAGATGAGGCCTCTATAACCCACCCAGACACATCTAGAAGTGTGTACCACCAATCCCCTGGGTAGCTCTGAAGCCAATCAAGTTGATACAATCAAGCTGACTCATCACAAAACCCTAATAGATATGGCCAGAAGAGAACCTCTGTAGGATATATCATACTTAAATTCCCAAAAGTTCATATAAATAATATTAAAAGCACAAAATCACTTATAAAGGCAAACTCATCAGAGTAACAGCAAATTTCTCAGTACAAACTCTAAAGACCAGGAAGGCTTGGAGTGATCTATTTCAATCCCTAAAATAAAATCTAGATTACCATATCCTGCAAAGCTATCATTCTAAATTCAAGAAACAATAGACTTTCCAAGACCAACCTGAAGAAATTCATGACCACTAAGCCTGCTTTACAGAAAATATTTAGGGAATCCTACACACAGAGGAAGAAGACAATCACAACCATGAAGACAAAAGAAAGATTAAATATCATTGGGAGAATAGATAAATAAAAATAAAGAATGAATCAAACACTAGAAAAACAACAATATGACTGGAATGAACACAGACTCTTCAGTAATAATACTTAAATAGTCTCAATCCTACAATTAAAGGACAAAGACTGGCAGATTGGATCAAACAACATGACCCAACTACACGTTGCCTGCAAAAAACACGTTTCATCCACAAAGCCATACACAGACTGAAAGTGAAAGGATGGAAAATGATACTCTAAGTAACTGGAGCCTGAAAACAAGAAGGAGTTGCTATACTATAACAGATAAAGTAGACTTGAAACTTAAATCAGTTAGAAGAGATGCAAGATACCACTATATATTGGTAAAAGGGAACAATTAATGAAAAAGACTCAACAATTATATATATACTCCAAGCATCTGTGCACCCAATGTCATAAAACAAACACTACTTGACTTTAAGGATCAAAGAAACTCCAGTATAATCACAGTATAACTTCAACTCTATACACTCAAAATCAAATAGGTCAGTCAGCTGATTGGATCATGGGAATGCAATAGCCAACAACGCTGTTAGAAGGTGGAGCCTGTTTAGATGTGGGTCACTGAGGGTAAAACCTAGAAGAACATCTCTGCCTTGTTGATTCCTCCCTTCACTCTCTGCTTCCTGGCTGCCATGGGGTGAAAAGATGTCCCCTGCCCAGAACTTTCCACTGTGCCATTTCTGTCTTGGAGCCAGATAACCATGAGCCAAAACTCCTGAATGAGCCCCCCAAAACCTCTTCTCCTTTAAAGTGTGGGTGTCACATAATGTGTCTCACTGATGAAGATTATAACTAAAACAAAGGCAAAATCACAACAGACACCACTAAAATCCAGAGGATTATTAGAAACTATTTTGAAAACTTATATTCCAATAAATTAGAGAATCTAAATGAAATAGTAAATTCCTAGATTCATATGACACATCAAAATTTTAAAAAGAATACATAAAATATCTAAATAGAGCAATACATGAGATTGACCTAGTAATAAAAACATTTCTAATAAAGGAATCCCAATACCTGATGGATTTAGTGCTGAGTTTTACCAGACCTTTAATGAAAAATTAACAGCAATGCTTCTCAAACTTTTTCAGGACTTAGGAAAAATAGGAATACTTTCAAAATAATTTCTACATAGGCAGAATTATCCTGATAACAGAACTAGATAAACATTCAACAAAAAAAAAGAAAGAAAATAAAACTATAGGCAAACATGCTTGATGAACATAGATACAAAACCTCGCAATAAAATTCTTGCAAATAGAGTTCAACAACACATTGAAAAGATCATACATGATGGCCAAGAAGAGTTCTCAGGTATTCAATGATGGTTCAACATATGTAAACTGATACATATAATACACCACATAAAACCAGGGATAAAAACTACATGATCATCACAATTTGAACAAAATTCAACATTTCTTCAAGATTAAGAAAATCTGAAAAAATAAGTATAGAAGAATCTTTCCTCAAATTTATAAAAGCCATATATGACAAACCCATACCCAGGATCATGCTTAATGAGTGAAAAACTACGAGCATTCCCTCTAAAATCAAGAATGAATGAAGGATGTCCACTCTCACCACTCCTGTTCTCAATAGTATTTGAAACCTTAGTCAGGGAAACTAGACAAGAGGAAGAAAATAAAAGAGAAAGGACTAGGAAAAGAAAAAGTCAAATTTCCCCCGTTAGAAGATGATATTACCTGTCACAGAGAAGACCCTAAAATTCCACCAGAAGACCTTTAGAACTGATAAACAAATGCAGCAAAGTGGCAGGATAAAAAATCAACATGTAACAACCAATGGCTTTCCTATGCCATTGGCTGGAAATGGCAATGAAACTGCCAAGCAATGAAACTGCTAAGAAAGAAACCAGAATGAAACTGCCAAGAAAGCAATGAAACTGCCAAGAAAGAAACCAGAAAAACAATTGCATTTGCAATAGCACCAAAGAAAACTAAATACCTAGAAATCAACCTAACCAATAAGGTAAAAAGACCTCTGTAACAAAAATTACAGAGCATCAAAGAAATAAGTTGAAGAAGACACCAAAATATGGAAAGACATCCCTTGCTCATGGAGGGTAAAAACTAATATTGTCAAAATGGCCTCATTATCCAAAATCTAGATATGTAATGTGATCTCCATTAAAATATCAACAATATTCTTTATAGAACTAGAAAAAAATCCTAAAATTCGTACAGAAGCATGAAACTCAGACAAGCCAAATCAAGCCTGAACAAAAAAACAATGCTAGAGACACCACAACACCTGATTTCAAACTGTAATATAAAGCCACACACAGTAAGAAAATACATGGTACTGGCACTTATACACCAGTGTAGCAAAACAGGAGATACAGAAACATCCCCTGCTTATACAGCCCTCTGATGTTGGACAAAAGATCCTCTTCAACACATGGCTCTTGGAAATTTGTATATTCACATAAAGATTAAAATTAGATCAATATCTCTCACCCTATACAGGATTTAGATCAAAACAGATAAAAAACAGCAATATAAGACTTGAAGTCTTACATCTGTTGAAAGACAACAAAGGGAAAACATTTAAATCCATAGATACTGGCAGACTTCCTATTCTGAATAGGATCTAAACATGAGGAAATAATACTACAAATCAACAAATGTGACTATGACAAATTAAAAGCTTCTTAACAGAAAATGAAACAATAAATGGAGTAAAGAGAAAACTTAGAATAAGAGAAAATCTTTGCTGGCTTCACATCTGATAGATGATTAATATCTAGAATAAAGAATTCAAAATAATTTCATGCCAAAAAATAGTCCAATCGATAAACAGACCAGTGAATTAAACAGAAAATTCTCAAAAGAATAATATGAATGGCCAGCAACTATATGAAAAAATATTCAACATCCTTAGCCATTAGGAAAATGCAAATCAAATCAAAACTATGTTGAAATTCCACCTCATTCCACCAAAAGGCTATTTTAAAGAACACAAAATACAGTAAGTGTTCGAAGGATGCAGGGGAAAAGGAACCCTCTGACCACTGTGAGTGGGAATGTAAACTAGTACAACCACTTTGAAAATCAACATAGAAATTCCTCAAAACACTAAAAATAGATATACCATTTGATCCAGCTATATCACTCCTTGGTACATTGATGAAAGAATTAAGGAGAGCACACCATAGTGATAGATGCATACCCTTGTTTATAGTGGTGAACTTCATAACATACAAGCTGTGGAAAGGGCATACATGCTGATCAATGCAGGGACAGACAAAGAAAATGTTAGACTGAGAAATAGATAGATAGATAGATAGATAGATAGATAGATAGATAGATAGACAGACAGACAGACAGAGAAAGAGAAGAAGAAAGGATTATTCAGCCATAAAGAATGAATCAAGTTATTTCCCAGGAAATGGATGAAACTGAAAATCATCATGTTAAGCAAAATAGGCTGGACTCAGAAAATTTTAAATGTCATGTTTTCTTTTATATAAAAAAGCTAAAATAAATATGTATAAAATGAGAGAAGACAGGGAATCAGAAAGTAGTCTTCTGGTGTCAGAGAGGAGGATGAGTTGGAGGGCAGAGGAATGTATAGATGTATTAATATGCCATCATAAATCTCATTCTATGCTACTTACAAGCACCATGAAAAAAACTAAAAATAGAAAGTATAGATGTTCCATTTGAGAAGAGAGGCCTTCGGTCCTAAGAACAGCCACCTAGGGAATTAGCTACCTGGAATCTAATTTACCATGTCCACCATCCAGTTACTCAGAAGCCACTTCAGCATGGCTACTGCTCAAGCTGGCGGCAGACCTTGGCACCATCCATGTTATGCTATTTATTCAGGTATGCAAAATGTAATTGTTATGAAGTCATGGAGTTTTCCACCCAGATTTCAAAAGAAAGACTGGAGGCCCAGCAAGTAGCCCTTAAAAGGAGAATGTATGAAGCTGGGAGAATGAAGTCAAAGGTCCAGTGGAGACCCTAGGAAAACAGAGATGCCAGAAACATGAAACATCTTCCAAGGAAATTCACAAGCAGTGAGAAGAGGCAGCCCAAGAGAGAGACCATGTAAACTGCAACCCATAGGGCGACAGGGTGAGGCTAAACAATCCTTTTGGAACTCACATCTTACCACCATATGTCAAGGAGGCTAGATATACAGCTATAAAATTTAATGTGTCTTGTGTTGGTCCTATAATTCCCTGTTCCTTCCTTTGGGGCTAGGAATGTTTACTCTGTGCCATTGTACCACGGAATTCTGTAATTTTGATTTTTGTTTTTATAGGGGTTCACAGTTAAGTGTATTTCTTGAGTCTCAGAGGAGACTTGGACTTGGACTTTTGAGAAGTGCTGAAATTGTCAAGACTTTGAAGAAGGAATTATTATGTTTTCTGTTGTATGTTGTGTTTTCTGTCACATTATTTCATGTTAGGTAGAACTATGACTTTATTATTTTGTTTATTTGGAGATAAGTATGATTTAAGATGTGATTATATGTCAAGTTGACAAGGGGTGGACTTATGCCATTTAATATTAATTATCAACTTAACTGCACTGAGAGATCCTGGAAAGGTCACTCAACATGGGAGCATTATATCTTGTCAGTGGATTAACCCACCAATATTCATAGCTGGACGTGCTGTCAGGAAGTGAAGCCCAGATGGAACTGGGTCACTGGTGGTATGCTTTTGAGGGGTATATTTCCAGCTGGCATTCTCAACCTGGAATCAGCTTCTTACTATGAGATGAGCAGCCAAGACCCTTCCTCTGCCAAGCTACTTCCAGGATGTGTCTGTCTTGGACCAAACCAACCATGGACTGAGACCTTCAAAACCCTGAGTCAAATAAACCTTTCTTTCTTTAAACTGTCAGTATCAAGTATTTTCTCCCAGCAATGAGAGAACTGATCAATATGCATAACAAAAAAATGTAAAAATATAAACAAAAAGAATGCAAGAATGTCAGTCTTATCAAATGAGACAGAACATACGGTTTAAATACACAAGTTAGGTGGAATATTATGTAATTTTAATTAATGAAGAGACATGATACCCTAAATACAATTCTGAAATAGGTAGAGCAAAACTTACTAAAAATGAAAGGAGAAAATGATAATAAAAAGACAGTAAATTATAAATGGCAACCATCAGGCTATAGAAGACTTTAATTTTTAAAGTCTAGGAAACTGGGGCTGGGGATTTAGCTCAGTGGTTAGAGTGCTTGCTGAGCAAGCACAAGGCCTTGAGTTTGATCCCAGCACCCCCCCAAAAAAATCTAGGAAATTAATGTAATAGTTTATACAGAGAATTTCACACTGTTCAATAATAATTTTATATTTTGTTATGTTCATAGGAAACAAAAAATAAATCATACACTTTATCTGAAAGTTTTTTCTGTTGCTCCTTTCTTAATAGACATCTTAAAGTTAAATATGCTAACTTTAGCATATTTAAAAAAATTTAAGAAATGATAAATATTCTTAACCCATTTCAAGTTAATAAATATACTCCTAAATAACCTCTGGATCAAGGAGAAATGCAAACATAAATAAAAAGCATAGGAAAAGCATACACAGGGTGTAGGTCCCAGGACCCCTCTCAGATACCAAAATGCAAGGGTGCTTGAATCCGTTATATATAATGGTGCAGTATTTGCAAAAACCTATGTGCATTCTCCTATATACTTTCAAATTCTAAATTTCTTGTAATGCTTAATACACTGTGAATATTATGTAAATAGTTGCTACTGTATACTGTTCATGGAATAATGATGAGGGACAAAAGGTCTGTCCATGCTCAGAACTAACACAATTTTCTTATCAAATATTTTTGCTCAAAGGTTAGTTCAATCCAAATGTGGAACCTGAAGTCACAGAGCACCACAACCTTGGCAAAAACACAACCTGAGAATACTCGGGCAACAGTAAGAGCTACACTCAGGAAAACATTTGGTATTTAGTCTTTATTATAAAAGATTAGTGGTTATAAATACATACTCATAAAAAACACAAGCAATGTAAACAAAATTTGCTTAAAACTTTGGAAGATGAAATTAATATAAATCAATGGAGAAATTATGAAAACTAGAGAAAGTAAATAGGTTCAAAATCTCTGCAACCATACCAATGTAGAAAATAAATCTCAGGGGCCGGGGATTTAGCTTAGTGGTTAGAGTGTTTGCCTTGCAAGTATGAGGCCCTGAGTTGGATTCCTGGTACCAAAAAAAAAAAAAAAAAAAAAAAAAAAAAAAAAAAAAAAAAAAAAAAAAAAAAAAAAAAAAAAAAAAAAAAAAAAAAAAAAAAAAAAAGAAAAGAAAAGAAAAGAAATCTCAGATTCAGGAAAAGATGGAAAGCAAAATATATATAAGGTTAATATTGAGACAATATAGCCAGCTATAGAAGACATAAAATAAATTTAAAATTATAATTTAAACTACGATGATAAATTCTAAGTGAACAGGAAATAAAACACTCAATAAAAATATGGATTTCCCAGTTGAACCTAACAAAAAATAGAAAATTTAGAATATACTGGTTACTAACAAAGGGATTAGAAAAATGATTTTTTAAAATATACTACTTGGAAAAGTACCTGGATTAGATGGACTTGGAAAAAAGTCAATCTAGATTCCACCCTTTAAAGAATGAGTATTTTCAACGTAATGTAAAATATTCAACAGCGTAACAACATACAAAAAAATTCCTCAGCTGATTTTAAGAAGATAGCAGCAAAACTTTCATGCCAAAACCTAACAAAAATCAAACAAAAAAGAGCAATTGCAATTGTTTCAATGCAAATTTTTAAGTAAAGTATTATAAGTAGAATTCAGTCCTATGTTAAAATGAATGTCCTAAGGCTTGAGTAGGGTTTATGTACAGAATATGAATTATTAAAGAAATATGCATATGAGTGATTCCATTTTAGGAAATCTAATAACAATCATGACAATAAAAAGAGGGAGAAAATCCTGTAATCATAACATTAAGGTAGGAAAGACATTTGACACATCTCATACATTCCTGAAACAAATCCTAAGTAAAACAGAAAAAACAATACTTCTTTAAAATAAAGTGTTAGTATTATCCCAAATAAGTGAAACACTAAAGCAATTACAATTATAATTGGGACCAGTACAGCAAATCACAATATTATTCAACATTGACGTGAAGAATCTAGGAAATATAATTAGAGAAGAAACTAAAATTATGGGTATAAAGAATGGAAAAGAATATATGAAACTTTATGTAGTCGGCCTACAATGTGATTACTTTGAAAACCCAAGAGATTGTTTAAAATTTTTTATGCTTAATATGATAATTTGACAAATTCAGAATATAAGAAGTTAAAAGAAGTCAATATTTATTCTCCATTTTAGCAATAAGTAATTGGAAAAGGCAATGAGAAAAATATTTGCAGGAGTAGCAAAAAAATGAAGTCTTTAAGAATAAATTCAAGAAAGTCACAGGATCTATACAAAGAAAACCATAAAATGACTTAGGAAGGACTCAGAACTATTTGTAATGAAATGAAGATGCATTATACATACTTGTGCAAAATATATAACTAAATATAAATTTTTAAGTAATATACAAATTTCCTACAGTTATAACTAAACTTTCAAAATATTAATTGAATGTAATGATAGTGAAAGTTTACATAGAGTTAATTCCCAAGGATTTCCAAGGACATTACTAAAAAAGAAAAGAAAGAATGTTGAAAAAAGAAGACATTTGGATCATCAGATCCAGGCTTGAGTTGGCAGGTTGGGATGCTCCTGGGCGGCCGATCTGCACCAGCTCAGCCCGCACACTGGCAGGGTGAAACTCAAATAAGGTGGGAAACATCTTGGACAGAAGGCACTGTTGCCTCTCTCTCTCATTAGTTGTTTTTGTTTTTTTGTGGTTTTGTTTTGTTTTGTTTTGTTTTACAATTTCTCTTCTTATCCAAGCCATCACTATCTGGTAAAGCCAGCAATACCCATACCACTAAGGAAACTTTTAGAGACATAAAGGATAAGGAGACATGGGCAAGTTACCAAATATCTTCCAGAAAGCTGCAGTTGGACAACTGCCCCCAGACTCCATGCTTGGAGGCCAGGATCAACATAATACCCAGCACTGACCACTGCACACTCGGTAGGGCTAATGAGCATAGAATCAGGTTTTGAGCTGCACCCCCCCCACAGAGCGGTAGCCATCAGAGAAATCTCACTATACGTGTAGGTATATATAATATATGTACATATTGGTTTTATTTCTCCTTTTATTTCCTCTTTCTCTTATTCATCCTGTTACCTGTCTGATGCTTTCTCTTGTCTACCTATTCTTTCTTGGTGTTGTTTTGTTTTATACATTTATTGACTCTTGCCTTGCTCATGTCTCTCCTTTCTCAACCAAATGCTCTGATTTTTCCTTTTCTTTTCATTTTCTCTCTCCCTTTCATTTTTCATATGAGAAAATATTGTCTAGAGTCTACATGGTTTGACCCACTACTCTCACCATTCACTCTTCCCAAACTATCTGATCAAGTTTTGAAAGTATAAGTAACATCCTATTTTAAGTCTTACATCTGCTAGAACTTTCTTCATTACCTCTATACCTTTTCCTATCCCTCATTATGCCCCCTACACACAGGGTAAAAACCACTCCACTAACAAGATATCCACTACATACAAATTCCTGGTTTATATTGGATTCTGCTTTATAATGGTGTTGATCTTGCTCTTATGGTTAAAGATACAAAGTTAATATTTATCACAGTCAGTTCATGAATGTAACTGATGCTATTACTAATGTACTAGTGTAACAAGTGGAGCATACAGTTTATAACCAGTTGTACCTTCTCATATGGTAGTACTGTAATTATCTGAGGTAATAATCATTAACATAATCCAGAGTCTTGAGAAAACCACAAAAGCCAAGAATCACATTTACCTAAGAGACATTGAAGGAACAGAATTCGCCTTAGAAAGCATTGATATTTGTCTTCAAGTAACCTCCTATAATCAAAATATAAAAATCAGCACTGAAATTAAAAGGGGAGAAATACATATAGGTACAAAGAAAATGATGAGACCCAGAAGTAAAATACAAGACCAGACCCCTCAGCTCACCCAGAACAAATCCAGAGGACAAGGAAATAGAGGAAATTGGAAAATACTCAACCAAACTTTCAGAAATTATAGCAGCAGAGGTTAAAAAACAGATGGATGAAGTTATAGACAACATCAGATTAGAAATAATTGGCCAAGTTAAGAAAGAGATGACAATCATAATGAAAGTCCTGCTTAGTGAATTTAGAGTAGACACAGATAAAAAAAAAAAAAAACCACAGAGGAGCTTAGAAAAATAATGGAAAACTTGACAACTCAATTTACAAAAGAAATGGAACCCATGAAACAGACCCAAACAGATGTCCAAGAAATCAAAAAGTGTTTTGAAAGTATCCTCAGTAGATTAAATGAAAGTGAAGACAGAATCTCAGAACTAGAAGACAGGACTTCAGTTCATGACCATGAAAAGGAAAAACTCTTAAAAATAACTAGAGACTATGAGAAATCAATACAACAACTGCAAGATGGCGCAAAGAAGAAGAACATAAGATTGATTGGAGTGAAGGAAAAAGAAGGAGATGGTGCAAAGGATCTAGAAAAACTATTCACAGACAAAATGACAGAAAACTTCCCAAGCATGAGAAGAGAACTTGACATACCAATAAGTGAGGCATATAGAACCCCAATTACCCATGACCAAAATAAATCTACATCAAGACATATCATAATCAAGATTCCAGAAATTCAACAAAAGAACAGAATACTTAAAATTCTTAGAGAAAAAAAACAAATTACCTTAAAGGTAAACCCATCAGAATCACAGCAGACTTCTCAACACAAACCCTTAAATCAAGGAGAGCCTGAAGTGAAATATTTCAAGCCTTAAAAGAAAATAATCTCCAAATCAGAATTGATGTACACAGCAAAACTACTTTCAAATTCAAAAGTGAAATGAAATATTTCCATGACAAAGAACAACTGAAGAAATTCATGACTTCCAAACCACCTCTACAAAATATTTTGAAAGATATCCTAGAAAAGGAAAAAGGAAACTATAATTACAAGGACACTAATAAATAATAATCCACCAGGCAAGACAAACAGTTAAACTGAGGTGAAACACAGAATAAACAACAGAAAACATCTATGACAAAGGTAAGTCAATACATAACAGCTGTAACCATCGATGTAAATAGTCTCAACTCACCAGTCAAAAGAAACAGACTAGCAGAATGGATCAAGAAACAAGATACATCAATATGTTGCATACAAGAGACACATCTAACTCAAAAGGAAATTCATAGACTGAAAATTAAAGGATGGAAAACAGTATTTCATGCAACAGGAACCCAGAAAAAAGGAGGGGTAGCTATCCTAATCTCAGACAAAGTGAACTTCAAAGCAAGACTGATCTAGAGGGACAAAGAAGGTCACTACATACTTACGGGAAAACTCCAAGAGGAAGAAATACAATCATTAATATTTATGCACCAAATATCGCTGCACCTAACTACATAAAACAAATATTAAGGAACATGAAAGATCACATAAATACTAATACAATTATAATGGGAGACTTCAATACTCCACTGTCACAAATAGACAGATCAACTAAACAAAAATTTAACAAAGAAATATCAGAACTGAATCAAATCTGCAAACAAATGGACTTAGCAGATGTATACAGAGTGTTCCACCCCACAACAACAGAATACACATTCTTCTCAGCTGCACACGGGACATTCTCCAAAATAGACCACATACTAGCTCATAAAGCATGTTTAAGTAAATGTAAGGGAATTGAAATTCTACCATACATACTTTCAGACCATAGTGCAACAAAACAGGAATTCAATGGTAACAGAAAACAAAAATACCACATAAACACATGGAAACTAAATAACATCCTTCTGAACAACAGCTGGGTTACAGAAGAAATTAAGCAATTTATTCAGTTTAATGATAATGCTGATACAACGTATGGGAACCTATGGGATACAATGAAAGCAGTACTATGAGGGAAATTCAATGCATGGAACTCCCACATCAGGAAGACACAAAGAGCTCAAATAAACAATTTAATGTTGAACCTCAAACATCTAGAAAAAGAAGAACAAATCAAACCCAAAGCTCATAGAAGAGAGGAAATTATTAAGATCAAAGCTGAAATTAATGCAATTGAGACTAAGAAAACAATCCAAAAACCAATGAATCAAAGAATTGGTTCTTTGAAAGAATAAATAAAATAGACAAATCCCTAGCCACTCTTATCAAAAAAAGGAAAGAAAAGACCCAAATCCATGCAAAAAAAAATGAAAGGGGTGAAGTCACAACTGACCCTATGGAAATCCAAAGGATCATCAGCACCTACTTCAAGAACCTCTACTCAAACAAGATGGAAAACACTGAAGAAAGGGACAGATTCTTAGAAACATATGAACTACCAAAACTAAATAAAGAAGAGATAAAAATTCTAAATAACCCAGTATCAGCCATTGAAATTGAAGAGGTAATTAAAAACCTACTGACAAAGAAAAGCCCATGTCCTGATGGTTTCACAGCTGAATTCTACAAGAAATTCAGAGATGATCTAATACCACTATTTTTCAAACTCTTTAATGAAATTGAAAAGGAAGCACTACTTCCAAAATCATTCTTGGAAGCAAGTATTACCCTGATACTAAATCCAGAAAAAGATCCCACCAAAAAAGAGAACTACAGACCAATTTCCCTAATGAACATACATGCAAAAATTTTCAATAAGATACTAGCAAACAGAATGCAACCAATTATCAAGAAGATTATAAACTACAACCAAGTAGGATTCATCCCAGGGATGCAGGGATGGTTCAACATATGCAAATCAATACATGTAATACACCATATCAACAGAATCAAAGACAAAAATCACATGATCATCTCAGTAGATGCAGAAAAAGCATTTGATAAAATCCAACACCCATTCATGATAAAAACTCTACAGAAATTAGGAATAGACGGTCTATATCTAAATCTGATAAAAGCCATCTATGACAAACCAATGGCCAACATCACTCTAAATGGTCGGAAACTTGAAGCTTTCACACTAAAATCTGGAACAAGACAAGGCTGTCCACTATCACCACTATTATTCAATATAGTCTTAGAAACATTAGCCAGAGCAATCAGACAAGAGAAAGAAATAAAAAGACTAAAGATAGGAACGGAAGAAGGTAAACTATCATTATTTGCAGATGAAATGATACTCTACATAGAAGACCCCAAGAATTCCACCAAAAAACTTCTAGATTTAATAACTAAATTCATTTGCGTAGCTGGATACAAAGTCAACACCCATAAGTAAATAGCATTCCTATATACCAATAACAAACTCACTGAGAAAGAAATAACATAAGATATTCCTTTCACAACTGCATCAAAAAAATGAAATACTTAGGAATCTAGCTAACAAAACAAGTAAAAAAAATATTTTCATTGAAAACTATAGTACTCTAAAAAAGGAAATTGAAAGGGATTTCAGACAATGGGAAGATATCCAATGTTCGTAGGTAGGAAGAACCAACACAGTGAAAATGGCCATACTTCCTAAATTACTGCACAGATTTAATGCAATTCCAATCAAAATACCAATAACATACTTCTCAGAATTAGAAAAGACAATCATGAAATTTATCTGGAACCAGAAGAGACCAAGAATAGCAAAATCAATTCTGGGCAACGGGAATAAGGCAGGGGCATCACAGTTCCCGACTTGAAATTATACTGTAAAGCTTCTGTGATTAAAAACAGCATGGTATTGGCATGAAGACAGACCTGAGTACCAATGGAACAGGCTAGAAGATGCAGAAATAACTCCAAACACACTCAAATACCTCATCTTCAACAAAGGACACAAACACCTTCACTGGAAGAAAGATAGTCTCTTTAATAAATGGTGCTGGAAAAATTGGCTTACCACTTGCTGAAAATTAAAACTAGATACATGTCTCTCACCATGCACTAAGATAAAATCAAAGTGGATCAAAGATCTAAACATTAAAAGAGAAACACTAAATCTACTGGAGAATAAAATAGGAAGAACTCTCAAAGACATAGGGATTGGAAAAAAATTTATGAACAGAACCCAGACTGCACGGGAAACAATACAAAGAATCAATGCTTGGGACCACATTCTATTAAAAGGCTTTTGCACAGCAAAAGAAATTACTAATAGAGTGGGGCAGAAAACCACAGATTGGGAAAAAAATTTTTTCCAGCTGTCCCTCAGACAAAGGTCTAACATCTAGAATACATAAAGAACTGAAAAAAACAAACCCCCCATATTTAAAGATTCTATCCAAAAATGGGCATCTGAAATGAATAACATTTCCAGACAAATAAATAAAAATAGCAAATAAATATATGAAAAAGTGTTCAACATCATTGGTCATTCGAGAGATGCAGATCAAACAACACTAAGATACCATCTCACTCCAGAAAGAATAGCTATTATCAAGAAATCAACCAATAACAAGTGCTGGTGGGGCTGTGGGGAAAAAGGAACCCTCCTCCACTGCTGATGGGAATGTAGACTGGTCCAACCACTGTGGAAATCAGTATGGAGATTCCTCAGAAAACTACAACTAGAGGTTCCATTTGACCCAGCTATTCCTCTGCTTAGTGTCTTCCCAGAAGAATTAAAATCATCATACCACAGTGATGTATGTACAGCCATGTCCATAGCAGCACATTTTGTAATAGCTAAAGTTTGGAAACAACCTAAATGCTCAACAACTAATGAATGGCTAAAGAAGATGTGATTTTTCTACACAATGGAGTACTACTCTGCCATAAAATGGGATAAACTAGAGACATTTGTGGGTAAATGGATGCACCTTGAGAACATAGTCTTAAGTGAAATAAATCAGACACTCATGAGTACACATCGAGTGTAAATAAGGGCAAAAGGGTATAATAGATATTATGTAAGAAAAAAAGAAGAAAAAGAGAGGAGAACTACATAGGGGAAAGGGGGAAAAGAAGGAAGGTTAAACGAAAAATAAGATGAAAAGGAAAATATGGAAAAATGTAAACAAAACTGTTGCAAATAGGGAAGGGTGGGGGAATGGAAGGGAGGGGAAGAGGAGGGAAAACCAAGATCTATCATGTACGGGTACAAAATAATCATGTTGATTATGGTCATTATGTATACAATGTACCAATACATGTTATTGGTAAAAAAAATAAATAAATAAAATAAAACAAAATTGTTGGACACACACACACAAAAGAAGACATTTGCCTTACACTACAAAGTAAGTATTCATTGTTACATTACTAAAATAAGAATAGGAATAAACAAATAGATCAGTAGAAATAAATGAGTACCATTATCACATGTTCACATTTTCAAAGACATTTGTAAAAAAAATTATAGTTCAATGTAGCTTTTTAAAGGATAACTTTTATACAAATGATATAGGGATACCTGGCTACATACCTAAAAAGTGTTAAATTACAACTTTATTTCACTCCACATGCAAATATTTTTTCTTTTATTTTATGAAAAAAATTAAACAAAACCTAACAAAATAATAACAGGATAACAATAGGTACTACACTGTCTATTGATATATTCAAAGCAGTTACTCACAGTATAAGACACAAACCAAAAAGATTCTTACAGAAGAGAAAATATCAGATAATAATACAAAACTTTCTTTTCAATGACCTATGATAAACTAGTAGTATATATGGAACAAATTAGCATATATATTAAAATATTTTTGAAACAACAAAAAATGTAATTTGGAGAAGTATATGAACTTCTATTTCCTATTTATCTCTCATCTATTTTATATACAAATATTAATTTCAGATAATTTGAACACTTATTTTTTAAACAATTTAAAACAAATTTTATGTACAAAACCAATATAAGACTCTTACTAAAAAGCTAAGATATTCTGTGTTCCAATAAGACCTCACTGACCAAGATAGAAAACCTGGAATCGTATGATAGAAATATTCCTCAAAATTAGAAAAATTATACTATAATATGGCAAAAGGAAATTGAGCTTTAATAAGAGAAAAACTGTTAGATGAAAGAAATTATTTCCAAAATAAATAGGATGGCTTCGTCACTT
This sequence comes from Hystrix cristata, assembly GCA_004026905.1. Classification (NCBI taxonomy): domain Eukaryota; kingdom Metazoa; phylum Chordata; class Mammalia; order Rodentia; family Hystricidae; genus Hystrix; species Hystrix cristata. Next base: position 6,691 of record PVJO010004482.1, on the reverse strand, counting down.
TCTCTTGCTAGAGATACAATCCCCAAGAGCACAACATAGGGATTTTAGAGGATTTGGCCCAGAGTTGGCTGACTCCAAGGTAGAAAGAGCACAGTGGAAAGGCTTGAGCAAGGACAGCGGCTCATTCCATGGCTGGTAGGAAGCAGAGGTAAGTGGAGGAGCCAGGAAGGGAGATATGACCTTCCAGATCATGCCCCCAGTGACCAGACCGCAGCCCCTAACAGCACACTCAGCAACTGAACTCATCAGCAGGTGAATCCACTGAAGAGTAGAGCATTCCCCTGACTGAATCACCTTCCACACAATGAGAATTTTGGAGAACATTCTAGATCTAAAGCTTCACATGGGGATTATTTAGAAGCCTAGAGAAGCACAAGAAATGACCAAAATAGTAGGACACGTGGCTCCACATGTAGTTTCGACTGGGTAGGAGAGGGACGGTGCTGGAGAAATGGGCAAGAGCTAGTAACTTGGGAGGTAGAAGAGTAACTGAGGGAGGATACAGGCAGAACTTGGTTTGAGGTGGTGTACATTCAGTTTGAGTTGGGAACACTCCCTGTACATTTTCCCAGCGCTGGCTGCTTCTATATCCTTCAAAGTCACTATGAATGTTACTTCTTCAAGAAAGCTTTCCCTGACTTTCCAAACTCTCACAGATTCTGTACTTACTTTTCCTTAATGTCCTTACCACGATTAGTGAATAATTGTTCGATTGTTTGCACACTGTCTGTATGCCCTCCGGCTGATTTTAAGCTCCATTAAAACAAGCCTGGCACACAGTTGGCACTCAATAAATATTTGTTGAATGGGTGGATGGATAAATGAAGTGATGGCACTTTGTAAGCTGTAATTCAGAAGGAAATGCTATTCTAACCACTATTATTCTTGGTCCTTTTTATTGCCTCGTAGATGATTCTAGACCTTTAGAGATTCCTCACCTAAGTATAACTTCATTGTGTGGCTTTAATGTTGTTCATATCAGTCAGAGGCATTAGTACATTGAGAGAAGTGCCTGGTGAAAACTAAGATGTGGAGAAGCAAGCAATTAGTTCTCTAGAGCAACATGCTGGGATTTAAGGAGATGTAGTTACCATTAGTTGAATACAAGGCAGTGGTCAGAAACCCGAGGAAATCACTGATATGTGAAGAAGCAGTTGGATCCTGGAGGTCAAAAACAAACTAATAATAAATGGTTTGGACAGGAAGGTTCAAACAGGGAAATGGTCAGTGATAAAGGTTTAAAGTGAATGGGAAAGTTTAATTCCAAGCCCCAGTACTCAAAGCATGAAACTGTGAATATGACTCTAAAGCAAAGGGTGTGTGAACTCAGTGTTCCTTTATATTCTTCCTGTCTAAGCTAAAAGTGGTTATCAGGAAGCATTTGCACCTACTTCCATATACATGAGCAAAGGAATGGCAACAGCTGGTTGAGGAATGAAAACTTTGAATATGAATTACAGGAGCCTACCAGTTGATGCTGTTTAGAGCAATACCCGACAAATTCAAAGGGCTGTTTATGCGGTCTTACTTATATAAACTTTATTTGGCAGTAATTACAAATTTTCTGAGATAACCAACAGTTTTTCATTCAAACTACAGAGTTCACTTATTCACAGATAGCATGTAAGATCATGGGTTCTGGGACTGAACTAGAGCCTGCTGGTAGTCTACGACCAGATTTCCACTTGCTTGTTGTTACCTTAGGTGTTTCCCTAACTCTACTGAGTCTTGGTCTCCTAACAGAGATGATAATGGTACCTACTTCATATGCCTCTGGTGAGAATTAGATGTGTATCTATGTATAGGGCTTAGAACAATCCTCAAAACATATAAATATGAATAGGTATTAGTTATTGCTATTATCTCATGTTTACTGAGCCAAAATATATTTACTGAGTACCTACTAAATGCCAAATGTCAAATAGCACTTGAAATAGGAATAGCACTAAGAAATAAGAAATGTAGCCTTCACTTCAAGTAGTCCAGTGAGGAAATGGACAAGTAATCAGGAACCACAAGTCACAGTTCCTGTTATGTAACACACATCATTCTGTGAGCAGATGAGGACCAGCTTAGCTCAATAAAATGAGGAAGCAACCAGACCCCTTTCTGTATGCTGAGTCTTGAAGAACAGAGGCAAAGAGCACAAATGACAAGAGAATAAAGCATCATAATGTGAAAGAGTTCATTCAAAGTACTTTTTAACAGCTGGAGCTAAGGTAGAGCCTGAGGCAGAGAAATATGGTAAGATGGTTGGGGTAAAGTCAGTGATATAGACAGTGACAACATAGAAAGGACCCTGCATCCTTGAGAATTTGGACATGGAGGCTTTAAATCGAGGAGTGATATGTCAGATGCTCCAAATCCAGGGTGGACCAGGAGATTGACACTGGAGCTAGGGCACTTCAAATGCCATACAGCCTTTCGGGAAGATCTGATGACACTGCACTGTAACACAACGTTAGCAGGGAGAAGTTAAAACGCGCACACACACACACACACACACGTGCGCACCACATACGCACGCCAACCTTTAATACTTGGTTTCTAATGTAAAAATCTGGGGAAACAAAGGAGTCTGTGGTGACTTCCCAGCTCACATAGTTTCCAACTCTTCTAGCTGGAAGCAGAGCTTTTTCTTAAGACAGGAACAGTAGCAGATTGCATGAGGAATGCCGAGTGTGACCGATCTGCAAGACATCCAAGAAAACGTGTTTACTGTGCAGTTAGGCATCAGATCTGAGGCTCGGGAGAGATGTTTGGCCAGAGACAGAAAACCGTGTGCCATTGCTGCATCCTGTACCCCAGGGACAATCTACAGGAGCAGAGCAGCCAAGAGGTAACTGTAGATCAGAGATTTTTAGGCTTCAAAAATGCCTGTGAAGAAAATCTAAAGTTAGATTTGGACCAATATTTCTAAATGACATATTTTCTCCTATCTGAACAGGTAAAAATAAATTAATGTAACAAATTAGACATGTTCTGAAAGATGCTGAAATGTTAACAAACACTACAGTTATTGATTTATTTGAAAATATCAAGGAGAGATTTTAAATTTACAATTTAGATTTTATGATTTAAACTTTTATATTTCTACAACTGTGTATGAAACACAAGAAAACAGTTTACAGCCTTAAAGCCGTTAAAGAAAAGTGTATTCACCAAGTTAAGGATAAATTTATTTCAAGGTCAGCCTTTTTCTGTTTCTTTTTTTTTTTCTGTTTCTTAAAGTCATCAAATACCACAGACAAAATGCAGAATGAAGAGCAAGGATCATGTGTGTTAGTCAGCTTCATGACACTGCAACCTTAATAGTAATCAATTTATAAGGAGAGAAGATTTAGTTTGGCTCACAGGTTTGGAGATTCTAGTCCATGGTTAATTGGTCTCACACTTCAGGCCTATGGCAAGGCAGCAGGAGCTCATGGCACACCAAAGCCACTCACTTAATAGCCAGGATGCTAAAACCGAAAGTGAATAAGAGTCCAGAGTCCCTCGGTCCCCTCCAGGGTCTTCTCCTAATGACAAGAAGACCTCTCCTGAGGTGGCACCTACTAAATGTTCCACCATCTCCACTGGGGACCAAGCCTCCAACACATAAGCTTTCAGGGAATATTTAAGGTCCAAACCTGAACACCAAATGTATAGTTGAGTCAGTGTATCAACGTCATGTGGAACACTTTTAAAGTTTTAAATGAGAATTTGCCTATTTCCATAGCAATAATATGAATGGAAGCACAATAAGTAACAAAAGAGCCCTAATTTAAGTATTTTTAACACAGAATATACTTCCACTTAAGAATATTTTCCTGGTGGGGTCACTAATATACATAAAATATATTACCAATTTCAGTTGATATAATGTACCGTATAAATATCCCTTAGTGGTTCCCTCAATACTCCAGATCTTCCACTCAAATGCAGTACTGTCGTTTGATCCCTAAATGAAAATTAAAAACTGCCAGAAACAAAAAAAATCCTCATTGTCATCAGAAACAAGACAGATGTGCTTTAGCAAAAGTAAACTCTCCTTGACCTCTGCAACAATCTTTTATTTCTGGAAACTGTGACATCTGGTTCTTTTATCATTCATAACCCTCTGCTTCCCAAAGTGTTAAAATGCTTTCTATTTAAAGTGAAACACAAGAAAGTTACTCGGTATGCTCAAGGTTTCACCAGCCTGTGAGGAAAGAGAGGAGAAAGGGAGGGAGAAAGAAAGGAAGGAAAAGAGATCATACTTATCTTAATTTTCAAATTACAAGAATTCTGGGGCCCCATCCGCTCCTGTAACACTTCTGCCACCTGTTCAGAGGGTCTCTTGGAGTCCTGAGAGCACTGCTTCTCATTTGCTCACAAACCAGCAACACTGACTGGACAGCCTCTGAGCCCTTTGCCTTTCTTGCCAGGTGACCACAGCAAAACCCTCTTTGTGCAAACCCCAAGACCATGCAAAGGACGTTCTTGCTTTTTGCTTTGAAAGACACTTGACAGGCTTCAGGCTTCGTGAAAGAAAACAGCTTCTTCACCTGCAAACCTCAATTCATCACCCGGACAACACAGCAGAGCCAAATCTGCTCAGAGCACAGAGTCTGCACAGAAAATGGTGAGTGGGCTGCAGTCTCACTGGAGCCCCACATGACACACCTAACTCCACCTGCAGGATGGAGCCGAGAGGAGCTGCCATTTTAGCCCCTCTATCTTTCCCTGCCACTGTCGAGCGAGCTCTGTGAATGCACAGACACACGCTCATAAAATCCACTCTCAACTCCAAAATAAGAGTTCCATGTCTTTTTTTATTTTACTGATATGTGTTTGCAGTACATAATAATTACACCCATCATGTGGAATTGGTATTTGGACATGACACATCTCAGTTCTTTTTCCTCCATCCCCTTCCCTCCCCTCTCTCCTTCTCTCCATCTCTTGTCCCCTTCCTCTTTGCAAAAAGTATCTCCCTGTTTCCTACTCTTTCATTTTGCTCTACAATTCATTTATACTTTTGACCCACATGTTTCAAATTATACAAGTTGCAAACTTCATAATTATTGTCCGCTATTTAGAAAATGGAGTTCTTCTTGCAAATATGTGGAAAAGGCCAGGTGTGGTGGCATATGCCTATAATTCCAGCACTCTGTGAGGCTGAAGCAGGAGGATCATAAGTTTGAGCCCAACCTGAGTAATAGAGGGACTTAGCAAGACCCTGTCTCAAAATAAAGGGCTGTGGGGCTGGGATATAACTCTTTGTGAAGGCCCTTGAATTTAATCCTCAGTACTGCTAAAAAAAATGTGGAATAGATTACATCTAAATGTAAAGATGTAGCAAAACTATTCTAAGGACATGATGAAGAACATATATAGGAGAAGCTACACAGAGGCAATGAGGGAAGGTTCCAAAATACAAGATTAACTGGCATAAGATAGGACTGCAGTATACAAAATATCACAACCTACTCAGCAACAAAGCTCTTATTTTAAGGGTTATACAACAGCACTTTAATTTTTACCATATTTTCTGGAACATAACTGTTATCAATCATTCAAACTATGCCTATATTTGTTGAAAAATATAAATTAAAAATTTGCCAGAGGGACCCCTATAAATAATAATGGTCCAGTTCTATATAAGTGATTTTGAATGTAAATTACAAATTTAAAAAAAGAGCATATTTATTCCTGAATTAAAACTTTACATTTTTGCGTGTGTCAGTAATCAAGCTCCTTGAAAGCCTGAGATATCTAACTATTACCACCTTTCTGATGAAAATATTTTTGATTAATTTTATCAAGCTTTTTACATCATTAGTTAATTGTTATCCCTTTTGCTTAAAAAATTACTTCTTCTCCTAAGTGATTAGCATTTCCTTTTTTCACCATATAATCTTAGAGACTGTATTTGAGGCAAGGAAATAGTACATAAGGAAGTGAACAGTGGCCCATTCAAAATAAATGACAAAAAGAATAAGTATGAAATGTAAAAATTAATTATGGTGGTGAATAACCAGGGTCCCATAAAAGAAAGGAAAAGAAAATAGGGGTGAATTAAAGCATTCTTCCACATGCATTACAAGGAACCAGTTACAACACTAGATTTCGAAGAGAAAGAATAAAAATGTATTTCTTATGTTCTAGACTCTTCACTTGTACAGTTGAATTTGGGCACTTTAATTTCATTTCTTCAGACTTGTTTCACTTATATGCATACTTGTATTGCTTTGGTATTATCACTGTGATACTAAAAGGCCCAAGGAGTGTATATCCCTTCTTTCTCTTTAAAATTGTAATAACAAGTTGCTTTGTAAAAAAATAATTAAAGGAATGCTTTAATTCACCCCATGTTCTTTCTTTTTTTGTCATACTTATATATAGTTTTGTGTGTACATATGTGTTTCATATATGTAATATAATTAATAATTCTCAGGACAAATTTTAAGCATAATAGTAATAAAAACATCTGAATGCTTCTCTTAATCTTCTCAACTTCATTAACACCTCTTTTATAATATTAAATTTATACTCCAACTTCATCTTCATTATATAAAATTTCAAACATACATAACAATAGAGAGACATTAAAAGGAACTCCCACCCTTCTATCATTTAAAAATTTTAGTAACTACATACATGGTCCTATTTTCAATATTCTTGCTCATTACAAATATGCCAACATCCCACATAGGTCAAGACCTCCGAA